>CM075477.1:18292500-18480000 GCA_037950665.1 Hypophthalmichthys nobilis | reverse complement strand
AGTCAAAATTATGAGACAAGTCATAATTATGACAATACATCTTAACTTTTTATGTCAGATTTGTGACTTGTCTTATAATTTTGACTGTTTCTCATAATTTAGACCGCTTCTCACATTATATGACTGAATATATTATTATAATTTTGACATATGATATCATAATTGATTTACCAAAGCATGATTTTTTTTTTCTTTTGTTGCGGAAATGGGTTTCCATACTTCCAAATCTATTTCATGAATTTAAAAACGTATCAGTCCACGTTATGATTTAACACCACTTTGACTTTCCATTAAAATTATTTTACATTTTTATTGTTTTTTTTTTATAAATGTTTTAATTTAGTTAAACATATATATATATATATATATATATATATATATATATATATATATATATATATATATATATATCAGTCTTTTATCCTGCACACACATTCAAGGGCCTGTTATTTCCGCCATATATTTTACCATGTCAGATGTTATCACACGAAGGCCCTGCTGTTCAGCCTTTGAATCAATCACGTTAATACTGTCACGTAACAATTGCCACAGATATCCAGCTTCATTGCTGATCAACACATGAGGGCCATGAAGAGGTTGTCCTACATATGTGTCACACAACAGGTGCTGGATTTCGCCATCAGCCCAGAGCCGAGACGAACAGAGTCTGCACAAAACAACAGGAGAAGAAAGAGACTGAACACATGCAATGGACATTCACATCACTTCTCCTAACATACTATGCTTTGTAATGGGGCTGCAAATCTTCATAATATAGTTCTCATAATTTATGACATATACATATACCCCAGCACAGTCTAACAAAGAACACAGAACAAAAACACTGCGTTTTCAAACTACTGAATATAATATAGCTGCTTATTCTAATAGGAAGTAGGTCCATCTGTCTTGCATCAGATGAGATGCGTATAATCAGTGTCGTCTACCCTAAGGTGACAATGACTACCATCACATTTTGAGCTCCATAAATTGTTATCATGAAATGGATACTGTATGCTTCACATAAGCCAGAGGGGAAGCCACGCACAAACATTTTTCTTCGTAAAAATCCTGTCACTCAGTTTTATGAGTTGACCTGTTCAGAGAGAGAGGAGATTAGCAGGGGTCAGAGGTCGCCGTGCAAGATTCTGACACCACCGTTGCATTCTGGACACTTGTTAAGAGCACAGACATGGGATGCGAGAGAGGCCAAGGAAACGCAAAATAGAAATAACATGTAAGCGGATAGCAAATGACGACTTAGCCCGGTGCCACTCGCTCGCATTCTCTAACGATCATTTATGGCCGAGGATTTATGCGGAATGCATTATAAATCCAATGTAAAGTTATGTGTGTAATATTAATGATTTTTGTTACAGAATAGCTGAGGAATGGGCAGGTTTAAGTCATACCTCGGGCAGGATTATTTGCATTTTCTCCTAAATAAAGCAGAGTTATTTCCTGCTACTGTTTCGCAGTGCTTTTGTCCACATACCAGCAGCAAAAACATAACGTCTTTTATGGGGATTTAAATGACACAAGCAGATCTGAATTTAGTGTTGTTATAGCAGCCTCTCACCTCACACAGAACGATGTTGGCAGCAAATGTACTGAAATATTGCCCTTCCTTTGTTTGCCAAGCATTTTGCCATGGATGCGTACCTCTCTCTCTCTCTCTCTCTCTGTCACTCATAAAAATCATATTTAGATCCTTATTTCTCCTCCTTAGCATATTTATGAGAGGACCTGGTGGGTATTATTCCTCCTTTATGACACGATCCAGAGACAAGGAGTTAAGCTCATCGCCCCAAACCAGCGATCAGCCCAGCACTCTAGCATAACTGTCTCTGGCGTTCTCCATCCATTACCCAGGCTTAGCGAAGGGCCACTGCTGCTCTATTCCAGCGTCAACTCTCTCTCTCTCTTTTCGCATTAACTATTCAGATCAGCTTGACGCACAGGCGCTCATCTCCATACCCCGAGCCATGTTATTATCTCGTCTCTCGTCTTTTTCGTTGCTGCTGATCAGCCCTTCTGCAATAACGGGCGTTGTGAATTATTCAGGCCTAGTTAGGCGCGGAGCTCACCCTGACGCAAAACTCGCATCATGAAGTCCATCCATCTCCACGCTGAAATATAGCTGCCAACAGCCTCTCCAACCCCAGCGTCTTCAATCACACAGTCGCTTCTGTCACACCACCGCAGCCGGCACTTTACTCAACCTCAGACTGGACAAAAGAGCTCCCATCAGGACCCTATAAACATATACTGACACACATATGGACACATACCGTGTGTTATTTAGGCTCATTTAGTTTAATCTATCATTCTTGTAGCTCAAATAGTATAGCATAGTGCTAGCAACACCAAGGTCATGGGTTCAAATCCCTTGGACAGAAAATGTATGCCTTGAATAAAATGAAATTAGCATCTGCATAATAATTACATAATCTTGAAATACTGAACATTTAAACTTTACTTAATGCTGTTTTATAATATTATATATTAAAATTTACAAAATAGTACACACAATTATTATAAACTTTTATATTTAAAATAAGAAAAATATTTTTCACACACACACACACACACACACACACACACACACACACACACACACACACACACACGGTTCTGGCAATACCAGAAATCTTTGACCTTGTGAGGACATCTTTTAGTCACCATGAGGAAAACAGCTTAGAAATCATATTAAATAATGTTTTTTGAAAATATAAAAAAAAAAGTCTGTGAGGTTTAGGGGATATAATATACAGTTTGTACAGTATAAAAATCATTATGTGTATGGAAAGTCCCCGTAAAACATGGAAACCCAACGTGTATGTGTGTGTGCCTAAATAATATTTTATGAATGTGTGTATGTGTAAGAAAATACTTTTCACATTTAATAATAAGTTTCACATTTAATTCAATGTGTTACTTGATGTTTCTTTGCAATTATTAGTGAAATTTACCAGCAATTTTGTGTGAAAATAGTTCCAAAGTAAATCCTACAAAATGTTTCCTTATTTTTAACATACATACATATGTGTGTGTAAAAAAAAAAAAATTATATATATATATATATATATATATATATATATATATATATATATATATATATATATATATATATATATATATATATATATATATATATATATATATATGTGTGTATGTATGTATGGAAAAAATAAGGGGGAAAATATAATGAAAATCTGTTTATGTTGAAATCTTGAAATGGTGTTTTAAAAAATATCTTATACATCACCTTAGCTCATAAATGAATAAACGTACACATAAACATAGAGAACAAACAAAAATAACATCCCTCTTCTCAGTCATTTTATTAAATTACAGAAGCCTTTGTAAAAGAGCAGCCACCCGGGATAAACAATGTCAAGAACTTCAGCCTTTAGACACAAGTCTATTTCCTAAAAGCTTTAGGGTTATTAGGCACTCATAATGAAGCTAATTAACAGGCTCAATTATTTTGTACGAAAGCTCATCAAAGAAAACAATTGTGAGATGGAAACAGGCAAAACTGTTTTCTAAATCAATGAATGTGTCATTAACATCCAGTAAATTAAGTAATTTATCAGACGCTACAAAACAGGGGCAAGTATTTACACTAGATAGTCAGGACACACATGAACACAAATTAATATAACAAGATCTCAAATGACAAAAACAAACCACATTAGATCTTTTCCGTCTGAACTGCATGCTTCCACATAGGAAAGCACAAAAGGTAGACTAATCAACACACACACACACACTTACTTTTGGGAAACTTACATTTACTTAATGTTCTTCATGCTATTACAACTCATGCATGGACACAGTCATTCCATGGATCAAACTTTAAAAAAAAAAAAAAAAAAAAATTGAAAGTGAAAAAAGTGTGAAAAAAAAAAAAAAAGAGTGAGAAAATGTACATTTACAGCCTTCAAACTGAGAAAAAAAAAAACCTAGAGAAAAAATAACAGATTTGGAAACAAGAATTTCAAAAAAGTAGTACTAAATTTATACATTTGTATAGCAGATGTATGTCAGGAGAACATCTGAACTTTCTGAACATTTCAAAATTCCAAGCAAGTTTCAAGTTTCAATCTTTCAAAACAACAAAAACAACATCACACAGTCATGTTGTTTGTCAGTTCGTTCATTAAAGCTGTTACAATGCAAATTTTACATCAGGAGCTCCATTTTTGCTTCTTTTGACATATCTTTACAAATGATCCTGGTATCTGGTGCTCCTACTTTTCAACATCAATTCATAATGTCTCAATCCCAAAATGGGAAACATTACAAACAAAAATTAGTTATGAAAAACGTTAATTTTTGCATTAAAAAAATCTGTGTGATGATCACAAGCATTAAACGAAACATTTGTGTATTCAGCATATACAATTGGGATCCAAGTTTTATCAGATAAAATAAATTAATTATTATAAATTAAAACAGCATATCTTAATCAGTGATTTCTTTACATTATAATGTCATTACGTAAGCACCTAGTAATTAATAATAAAGAACAATATGCATTTACTGTAATATGTAATAATTTCCTGTAGCAGATTATTATACACATTATTGTTAGTCCTACCTTAATTATATTAAATTGCAGGATGTGTCATATGGAAGTGTAAAATTTTACTCACCAAACATCAATAAAATCCTCACTCAAAATTGTTGTATAACAAATGAATGTGGCATTTAAAACATTCTAAAATGACAAATGTACAAAGACATTTTAGGTTAAAAAAAAAAAAAAAAAAACACACTACACTAACTAGTGTCAGAGATATGAATTGCTATTCCTATTTCTCATTTTATTTGTAAGCTGACATTAATAAATAAATTAATTAATTAATTAATTCCCACAAAGAATAAGATATTTTTAATCAAAGATATTTTAAGTATTTTTGCCATACAGCAATAAATAAATAAATAAAAATAATAAAAAAATCTAAAATTTGTTAAGTATACTGGAAGCTTGACATGGAGGGAGGGAGCGGGGGTATAATCACAGATCTCTATACTAAGATAAGATAATAACTGACTGATAAGCAAATTGTAGAACTGTGGCTCTGTTTACACCTGTTATTCAGATACGTTTTGGTTGATCGAATCACACAGACGATCTATAAAAGACACATACCCGTTTACACCTGGTGTTTTAATCCGTCTTATTTGTCCACTTTCAACCACTTCTGTCAAATGTATAGGCTTTTTCAGATCTTTCGATCTAATGGATGAAATCAGCTCATGCAATTTACACATGAAAGTGACCAGAGACGACGGAAAGACATGCAGAAAGCATCAGCTTTTGTTTCTGCTCTGATAGCGCAAGACCACGGCGAACATGGTGAGTGTGTGTTAGAAATCAGAAATGGTGAGAGAACATTGTGCTTAGTATGTTTTTCGTCTTCAAACCAAAACTGGTTCTTAAGCCGAAAGTTAATCACTTCTGGCTAGTGCACTTCCCATAATGTTTACGCATTAAGTCAGTAGGTGGAGAGTAGGAGACTAGTAGTAGTCTTTTGTGACTGTTTTAACACATTTGACCACATGAGCATCTACACTACAAAAACAATCCGGTCGAATGCGTTTTCAACTACCTCTGGAAGTGGTTGAAAGCGGACAACCACAAAACATTTTAGACTCCGTTTACAACTGTATTTAGCACCGCCCACTTGTGATTGGATCGACAAAAATGCATCTTAATACCATTTACCAGGTGTAAATGGTGCCTGTGTGTTAAACATGAGCAAACCAGAGTCACAATCAACAATAGCAACGATAAACTTTGGTCACCTTCGTTTAAGTCAGTTGTCTGAGCCTGTATAGAAGCCTAGTGTATGCACATCTTCGTTCTGGGATCAGCCATGGGAATGTAAGCGCATCCGATTTGCTCCAGCAGGTGGGAACTGCTGGCCTCAGCATTTTCTCCAACTGAGACTCACTTTCTGGGGCACAATCCCTCAAAGCGTGTTCACTGCACCACACGCATACACAGACACGCCAACTCTCGCACGCACACAGATTTTGTCCTCCTAAGGAACGCTTTTTCTCTGGTGTAAAATGTCTCGCTGTTTGTGCTAACCGCCCCACAAGGACAGACCACACATATTTAACACATCAACAGGAACAGAAATTCGGTCCAGAATTATGCGGTCATTTTTTCCACAAGCCAAGCATGACCGGCTCTGAATGTGCTGCAGTCAGACCATATCATGTTCAATTGACACCTCAGATCTCAATGACGAACCAATTTCGGAATTTCTTATATTCAAAGGTTGTTCTGATCAACCCTTTTGTCAACACCCAACATTTGTTTGAGTTACACTATATTTTACAGTGTTATAGAATTCTTGATTATGATTGGTCATTTGCGGCATTTAGCGGTCTGATATTTCCTAAGATTTCCTCGTCCATCGCATCACACCATGTTCTCTTTCTCGTTTCATAAAAGAACAACTACCGCTATCTTGCATCTTATTTATCGATGAGTGCAGTGAAAATTACCTCAGTTTTAATCAGTTTTAATGTTACTGTAATATTGTTTCATCTTCGTTGCATTTTGCAAATAACGGAGTATTTTCTAGATCTTAGTCAGGGTACCGCCAACTTTTTTTTCTTTCTTTTTTTTTGACAGGAATGGAAATGAGGCTGTAAGGGATAAAATACTGTATGTTTTAATGGATTATAGTACTGTTATTTAACAACATACCAATTGTTCAGCTAACAAAATGTCTTTCCAGTTCAATACGGCGTCTATTCAAAAATCCCTTTCAGGCAAGTAATTTCACTCAGCGGCCATCTTTGAAACGCCTCTCGGGCAGCTATTTCAGTCATTCAAGTGAGGCTCCTATCTCTTTAAATGGGGAAACATCAGAATCTCCAAAGCTGTTTATCAAGCTTATGATTAAATTTCATATTTGAACTCACCAATGAAATCTGACAACAACTGTATCATAAATGTGGTTTCTTGCTCAAATAGCTTTAAAAATGCTTATTTTCAGGCTGGATCAGTCAATGCGCATACACAAGCACAATCCTAAGTGCAAATCTCAGAACACGGACTGTTAATATAGCAACCAGAGCTTAACGGCAGCTGCAGTGATGCGATGACTTCACCAATTGTTGATTGGCTTTTTTATTTAGAAGGCGGAACTCTTCAGAAAATTTGGATTAATGATGAACAGATATAATTTAGGCTTTTACTCACATAAAAACCTTGATCAGCGAACATAAACAAAAGCTCAATCGAACCTGAATGACGCGTGAGAACAAACCTCTTCTGGAAGCTCAAACATGCCGTGTAACCAATGAGATTCATTCTCGTGTGTTACGCATCACATCTGAGCTTCCGCAAGAGGTTTGTTCTCGGTTGAGCTTTTGTTTATGTTCACTGATCAAGGTTTGTATACGAGTAAAAGCCTAAATTAAATCTGTTTATCATAAAAAGCAATCGAGTCTCATCAGAAAAATTGGACTAAACCGCTCAAATCATATGGATTAGTTTTCCAATCTCTTTATGAACTTTTTGAAGCATCAAAGTTGCAATTGTGTAGGCTGACTATGGAGGGACAAAAAGCTCTCAGATTTCATCAAAAAGATCTTCATTTGCGTTGCTAAGATGAACGAAAGCCTAACGGGCTTGGAACGACATGAGGGTGAGTAATGACAGAATTTTCATTTCTGGGTGAACTAACCCTTTAAGGTAAGAAACAGGTAAGTATAATACACAAATCAGTATTTTTAGTCATTCTCTAGAACTGAAACTACATGTTTAAGAATATGAAAATCTGCTTTTCCTCCCAAAATGCACAAATCAATAATCTGATTGCTTAGAAAAGAAACAGTAATAGGACATCCTATTTCAAACAGTAATTGGGCCTACTAACAATGCTCACCACTTTCAAAAATAAAGGTTCCAGGTTTTTAGTAGCGATGCCATAAAAGAACCATTTTTGGTTCTCCAATGAACCTTTCAGTGAATAATTCTTAAAATAACTTTTTAAAAACCTAAATAACTTTTTTTCCACAATAAAGAACCTTAATTTGTACAATGTAAAGTTTCCATGGATATGGAAGGTATTGAACCATAGATGCCAATAAAGAACCTTTATTTTCAAGAGTGTTGTTATTAAAATGTTCAAAGGTCCTCGTGGAGCACAGAGACCTGTGACGTGGGACATTGTTCTCTCTTCCCTCTTGCCCAAATATGCACGTCAAACAGGTGCCGCTGAAACACAAAGCAAGTAATACACATACAAAAAGTGCACACTTACCCCTCATTAGCCATTCAAATCCAATGAGAGCAAAGAATCAGGGGTAAACAGGTGATGCAAACTGCTGACTGCAATCTCTAGGATAGTGAACAGTGTATAACTCGGCCTGCAATGAGACACAATATCTCTAATTACACCAGCCCAGGATGTTCTGATAGGCATATAATATACTATTATATGTATTACTTATTTTGTTGTTTAAATCACCATAAAATTCAGACAAACTAGAATAAACACCTGTAATATTTCGTCCATAAGCAAGCAGCAGAGCATCTAGTGATGCTTCTGTAACATTAAAGTGCTGCTATCTATTTGTTCACAGCATCACGCACTATGGCTGAAGGGTGATGTATAAGGGTTAATCAATACATCTTCATCTGACAGACGCTGGGCTGGTCAAGCAGGCATTACCCGGCCTCATCACTAACATAATGAGCCATTTCCACTTCAAGATTTACCTCTTGCTGCCTGCCTCCTTTTCTTCTCTCCTCTTCCACAGAGCAATTTATTCATAAATATGAAAAGCCTCTTCAGAGTCAGCACTTTTCTTGTACAGTAATTTTGAGGCATGTCCAGGGGAGTTCCTCTTTAAATGATGCAGTGTTCTTCTCAATGGCAGAAGCTCTGACTTGGCACTGTAGTTTCAGCTGATTAGGGAGAAACGACTGTGGCTAGTGTCATACTATTTACGGTCTCATCTTTATTTCTGTAGCAGTACCCAAGTCTTGTAGGTGCGGGAATGCATGCTGTGTAAATATGGAGCGCACACAGCAAAGAGATGTATAACTAACTCAGGGGTGGTTTGTTAATTAAAGGGATAGTTCACCCAAAAATTTAAATTCTGTCATCATTTACTCACCCTCATGTCAAAATTACTTTTTCTTCTGAAGAGCATGCAAGAAGTTTAGCAAAATGGTCTTGCTTCTCTTTTCCAAAGCAGCAGAAATGAATGGGGAAAGACTGTCAAGCTGCAAAAATATCAACAACAACAACAACAAAAAAGCATGTTAAAAGAGTCTTCTGAAGCCATAAAATACGTTAGGAACAGACTGAAATTTAAGCTCCACAGTAGCTCACAAACTACAACAATCCTTTTAAATTTTTCATCAAAACATTCTCAGCTGTGTGTTACCCATAAGATGAAAAAGACACCAGCAGAGTTATATACATTACCATTCAAAAGTTTTGGGTCAGTAAGATTTAAAAATAAATAAATTAATATGTTTATTTGGTATGGATGCATTAAACTGAATATTTCCCTGAAATATCAATGATCCACAAAATGTATCACTGATCCACAAAAATATTAAGCAGCACAACTGTTTTCAACATTTATTATAAGGAAAAAAAAAAAAAAAAAAATGTGGCTTGTCCACCAAATCAGCATTTTAGAGTAATTTCTGAAGGATTGCGCGACTATTTTGATCAAATAAATACAGCCTTGGTGAGCATAAGAGACAGCTTTCAAAAATATTTTAAAAAAATCTTACTGACCTCAAACTTTTGAA
Organism: Hypophthalmichthys nobilis; assembly: GCA_037950665.1. Lineage (NCBI taxonomy): Eukaryota > Metazoa > Chordata > Actinopteri > Cypriniformes > Xenocyprididae > Hypophthalmichthys > Hypophthalmichthys nobilis. Next base: position 18,470,195 of record CM075477.1, on the reverse strand, counting down.
CAGTAGTGTACATGACACCAAAACAATAAACATTAATCAAACATAAAATGGAACATAAAACACCCTAATATACATAACTGAAAACAAAAGTAGTAGTAACAATATAAAAGAAACAAAATGTTATCAAATGTCATGCTTTTCACAGGGACATCTGTGAGTAAACTGTATTGTCTTGGATATAATTTTGATGTTAATTTATATTTTTTTACTTGCAAAAAACATAACTTTTATAGTATTTTACTTTGTCCTGTTAAATCTAATAAGCTTTTCCACAGTACGTGAGGTAATTTACAGTTAAACCACTGAACATATTTAAACTGTTTAACAATTTTTTCCATTTAAATTCAGAGAGGGAGAATGGAACAATTTTACACAACTTGTTAGCATCTTAAAAACTATGAATAATGTGATCATTATAAAGTCCACTGATGTCAATGGAGTTGTTATTTGCATAAACCTCAGACTGAAAATGGGCATCAATTTTTTTACTGCACAGCACACATGGCCAAGAATGCAGTCCTAAACTCCAGGCTAAGTTTATAGTGTTCTGTGCAGCAGATGAAGTGGCAGTCAGACAGGCCTGTTTCTCTTCTTCAGTGTTGAACTAAAAGTGAACTCACTCTGCTATATATAAATACAGCTTTGCAGCCAATCAGTGGCGTGGCTCCGGGGCATCATCTTGCTGCGCTGACTTTCCCATTACGATAATGTGAATCTCTCGCTCAGCCTCATAATACTGGCAAGCGTGGATAAAATACTGTCTCCCCTCTGCTCCACGCCGGCCTGCTCCCGCTCCTGCCACACACACACTGAGAGAGTGTCTGTGCATACTAATGAATTTGTGCTTCAGGGCCTTGGGACTGGCAGCACGGCACTGAGCAGGTGTTTCCTGTAGGGGGCGCAATATAAACCAGACGTGGAGTTCCATGTAGTCACAAGTTGCATACAGGAGTGGGATGAGGGTACTTTTTTTTTTTTTTTTTACAGTGTAAAAAACATGGTGCATTAAAACTGAAAAACAAGTGCAAAACATGGTGCTTCTGAGTGCTCTTTGAATTACAAAATTAATTTTTGTCCTGTTTTCAGTAAAAATACCAAAACATCATTAGAACACGATTAATTTACTTGCATAAGATAAAGATTTAATTCAAGAAGTGTTTATTTTTCTTACTGCACTGGCCTCAAATTGTTATATTTTTGCTTAAAACAAGAAAAAAATATTTCTTGATTCAAGATGCATTTTCTGGGGACCAAAAAAAAAAAAAAAAAAAAAAAAAACATGCAGTTTTGCTTAAATTTATCTTAAACATCCTTGGAACAAGATTAATTTACTTGAAAAGCAAAATTGCATAAGATAAAGATTTAATTCAAGAACTGTCTATTTTTCTTAACGCATTGGAACATATTTTTCTTGTTTTAAGCATATGTCTGAAATTGATACATTTTGCTTAAAACAAGAAAATTCAAGAAAATTTAATATCATCATACCATTGTCAGCAGTCAGGTTATATTTTTGCTAAATTTACATGTAGTTTACAATCATAATACTACGTATTTGTGATATAAAATATATAATCCTACTTATATTTCTTGCACATTTATTTATACACTGTAAGATGCTGCAGAAAGACTTCAGAAGTGAAGTTAATCTACCAAATATGTTTTAACACACAAAAACTGATCTTCATTTTTCTCTTTTTTTTTTTGTTTTTTTTTCCATCATTCTCATTTCTCTCCATAATATCTTCCAGAAATGTAAAAAAACAAGACAAATGTGTCAGTGCAATATCCTGATATTGCAACACGTTACGTGGTCACCTGTACCAATCCATACACTCACACACAGGTAAACTCACGCACAGAGAATCCTAGACACATACACACACACTGCAGTGGGGGTGGAGTCGGGGGACTCGTGGAGCATGAACGGAAAACATGAAAAGAGCATTTTGATGGGGACACTCTGTTTGCCATTTCTAATTTGTAGGCGGGGGACGAGAATGGGGCGATCACAGCGTGATTCATATTAAAAGTCAATTGGCCTTCAAATTCCTCGGGTCCCCCAAAGTCACTACTGGTGAGAAGGAAATGAGTCTTAATGGAGTGGCAGTGCCACAATAAAATATCAGAAATTGAATCTGACCACAAAACTCAATGGTCCAGGCACAGCACCTGAACGACTGACCATTACAGATATGAGATTCTTTCTTTTCGGACCATTTTTTCCTTATCTATTATTTGGCTATACGGACGTCCTCCGATTCTCTAAAAGTCCTTTAGTGTCCACCTTTCCTCTCTCGCCTGAACATCGGAGCACTTAGCAGTAATCTGTTTCGGCCTCACTTTTAATTTCTCGCATGTCTGCCTGCGCTCTGAGTGCTGGGGTAACTGGGTAGGCAATACAAAGCAAAAGGCCATAAAACCCTCCTGCTGTGTGAGATATATTAACTTTAACCTCATGGTAATTACCAAAAACTATTTAAAACCAACTTTTCCATTTAGGCTACTTTCCGCTAGGTTACTCGTGACAACTGCCCACATTTTAAATGACTATAAACTGACAGGATCAAGAAATCACAAAGATTCATAAGCGGACATGCAGATGATCATGTTTAACTGATAGATTAAAGTCATATAACTTTGCTAGTATATTTTAGAGCACTTATTTTGGAGAATATCATGACACTGTCCTTCATATTCACATATACGAGTCCTTCATATATAATATGAAGGACTGTGTCATGATATTCTCCAAAATAAGTGCTCTAAAATATACTAGCAAAGTTATATGACTTTAATCTGAAGGAAATTTTATGTTAGGTTGAAGTCGGGTAACTTTAAAGTCTATAAAGTCTAATGTATCATATTTGATGCATGAATTTCTAAGGCCTCTAAATTATCATCATGATCAAAACTTTGCTGAAAAACCAGTTGTACACAATCTTATACATGCCTTCTGTCATCTAGCTGATATTTCATACTTTTTAGTAAGTAAAAAGCTTTTTAGTATAATTCTAAAAATGTCCATCTTCAGGCTGTGGTACACTTTTTTTTCTGTAAAATCTTTACAGATTTTTATAAAGTAAATGTAATAACTTTAATAAAGTTATTAATATGTTAAGATGAACATTTACTGGACTGAAAGCAACTTAGGTTTACTTGATTATCAATACACCATTTTTTAGAAAAAATTAAATTGTAAGTATCAAATATGATACAACAGGCTTTATCACCTTACTATGAAAATTATTGGGTGACAACTTAATTATATGCATTTATATGCATATAATTAAATGCATTGATTTACAAGCACTCAAAAAAAGCTACGTTTTTTTTCTCCTCGAGTGTGAACTCTAAAGTTTTTTTTTAAGGTATTTTATCTAAAGGTTCACTAAACTATTCCATTTAGAAAAACTTACTTTTCTGATTATTATTTTACATCAGGCTTTAAAGGGTTAACATGCTTTTGAATATCTGCTTTGCTAATATACTTTAGAGCACTATAGCATGTTAAACCATCTGCAAAGGGGATATCAAGAGGATGGTCTGTACAGATTAGATTCACAGAAGTAAAATGTTGAATAGGCTGAACATTAGAAAAACAATTAGTATAGAATCCATTTGCAGTCATTTAGGGAAAGGTGAGAGAAACACGTCTAATCCTGACACGAGCACATATTGCCCTCTTCAGGCCTGGATGTGTAAGATGACCCGGCTCATTTGTCATCCTGGCTGGAGGAAATCCAAACAGCTCAATATCATGTTTAACTAATCAGACAAGAGAATCTATTTAATGACAGCCTTGAGACATGAGATAAATGTTAGCCACTCACTCAGTCAATTCAAACTGCCTGAACACTCAATCAGGATATAATCTATGATTCGGAACTAATAGCCAGAATATAGTGGCTTATTTTGTAAACACGGTACTCATTTTGCTAAGCTTGTTAAGCCCTCTCATTTTAAGTCTAAAATGACTTTGGCTTCAGCTACATGTGTAAAGATAACTCGCTATCCCTCTGTGCCACTCTGTTCTCCCTCCTTCCTTTTCTCTGTATTCATCTCCATGACAGATGCAGAGTGAGGCCTGAGGCTGCAGTTAAGAATATGTGATGCAGAGATTCTTTATTAACATTTCATTCCCATTCCCTACACGACATAAATTAGATGGGACGTTAAAGGCTGTCAGCTGTGGCGATCTGTCACAGAGCCTTGGCTCCGTCCGTCGGCTGTCCCCTGACTTCTGCAATGTCTGCCACCACCAAGCCGATAAGCTCACAGTCTTCATTGTGGCAACACACAGAGCTGCCAATGAAACGAACCGAACTGCAGAACCACAAACTACAAACAAGCTCTAATTCAGCACATTTTCTGGACCCCGTTCACAAATTCGGCCCCCCTCACCTTCGCGTGTGCGTGCGAGCTGTGCTCTAGCATGATGTCGGCACTGGTGCGACTCGATTATCAGCGTGTGCTCATGGCTAGAGATCCGAGATGTGTCTTATGGCTAGCTCAACGCTAATGTATTCATCATTAATCTTATCAGCGCTGCCTTTCCACATCATTTCAGGGCAGTAGCACGATTTTTATCTCTAATTTGATGGTAATGAACCCATCAGCATGGAGTGGTTGATGAATATGATGAAAAATGGCATTCATATTCACTTTGGACAAGCCACATCTTATCTCATTAGAAAAACTGATATTAGAATATCTCTTTATTTATGAAAATGTACATTAATCGTGTAAGATCTCTTGGTCAAGACGCATTTAAAAACGAACAAACACTATAAACTACCAGAAAAATGTGTAAGGCACATGTACTGGGAATTCGCTCTGATAAAAATTCTGCACAATGGCCATTATAATGCATGATGGGTAGTATATAATTTGTAATGATTTTGATAAATTTGGCTCAGAGGAGTGGATACAGGTGGGTAAAGCCCATCGAAGGAAAAAAAAAAAAAAAAAACCAATATGGAGGACATTTATTTACAAACCAGACATCTCCAAACAGCAAATATCTATAATCAGAGACAATTATTAGTGCAATTATTAGAGGCAGTAATTACTGTATTCCAAATTCATTCATCAAGTCATTAAGGCAAGCGAGTTCACTCAGGACAACTGGACCTTTTGTCCCAGGCCTGGGTTTGAGGGGGACCCCGGAAAGTTATCATGATTTCATCCGAGAGTGTTTTGTATTTCATCCGAGAGTGTTTTGTACCAGGCCCAAGAGTTGTTTTGATAACTAAAAGTAAAACTATTAAAAACTGTTTTTGTTAATTGTACTAGCATACATTTTAAATATTAGATGAAAACCTAAACGTAAAAAAACGAAAATTAGAAATGTTGCCATGGCAACTATCTGAAATAAAATTCAGAGTCTCTGTTTCACATGCTTAAGCTAAATGACTGTTTAGTGTACTGGTTCACACCATGATTTAGTTAAATTTATTTTTTCAAAGTCATACCTACTTCAGCTACGCGCACCAGGATGGCATCCTAGTAATTCCACTATCAAAGGTAGCTGACCTTTGCTTTCTCAGTGCTTCCGAGTGCAATCCTAGCTGACAGTGTCGTGAGGTGTATGTAGTTTTTGTTGTTTAAATTGATAGCTCAGTGGTACACACAGTAGATGAAATGTCAGCGCTGAGAGGGGCAGCACTGCCCCGGGGTCTCCACAGACTCCCCTCTCCCTCAGATAGGAACACAAATTGGATATAAGGTTTGATCACCAAGCCCAAATGTTACATTCCTTTTTTCTTTTTTTTTAACACATGGACAGAAATGGAGGGGGGCACTCTGTGTGACCATAAATGACATATGTTTGTCACCTTTAAATGAAATGACCTATTTTGTGGAAACAGCTATAAGCCTACTTGTGCTCTTTCAGGAGAGGAGGACTGCAATATGTCGTAAAAGATTGGCTTTCTTTTCTGTCCCAGCAAAACACAGAAACACCCTCAGGGTATGTCATTTCCCTCTCCGGGAAGGTTAACATAAAGCTTGCACTCAAAAGAGTTACTCAAGCAAAAGTAATGCAACTCTAAATTCAAAAAAATCATCCATATAAAAATAAACAACAAGCCTCTTTGTGCGCCACTAACAGTTGCGGTCTTCCGCTAAATGGACAAGTTTGCTGTCCTCCAACCCATATTGAGTTCTGGAAATCTTACAACGACTGCTCACACGCTGCCCATATTAGCGAGTTAACTACTGTATGGTTTGCCTCCCTGCTGGTTCTTGAGTGGCGAGCGCTGATGAGCTCTTTGTCGCCTGTGCCTTTCTAAAGAGGAGAGGCAGCCGCTTCTGTCGAGTTGACTAGATGCCAGGCCTTCCAGTTTGGCCCGATCCCTCAAGCATGAGCCTCACATATTCAAGCTGTTTCAACAGCCTGTCAGCTAATGGGATTTGGGAGAGGTACATTAAGCCTGTATGAATCTGTGAGGGAGAGCAGGACTCTGGATGCTCATATTGCTGTGCCATATTAAAGGACTGGAAAAGTGCTTTCCTGCTCCGTGTCTTCCTGTTAAATGTCAGGCCACATATGCTAGGAGAGAAGTAGCAATGGCTCCGATATGTTGTGCTTATGCTGCATTAAACCCATAGAAACCTTGATTTGTCCAATCATCCCTGGGGGTGACAATTTGTTTACCATGTTAGATCTAGTTTCTGTGTACCGTCCTAATGTGGTGAGGTCACTGCTGAGGATGTGTTGGCGCACTGGAGTGAAATGGTGACTATTGACACAAAACCCTGACAATCACTCTTGACGCAAATTTCCAAATCTTAAGGAATATAGTTTCTGTGCAGATAGTAAAGCATTAAAATAAATGGTTTGTATTTGAGTTTATTGCCATACCAGCTTGAAAGGCTATTTCATGGCAGATGTAGATAAACAAACATTCGATAAAATTCAGCTTAAAAAAAAAAAAAAAAGTAAAACTAAAAGAAATAAGTAAAAAATGATTAAATATAAAAAATATCTTTAAAAAATAAGTAAAAATATAAAAATAAAAATAAATCAATCAATCCATCAATCATTATTTACTCACCCTCATGTTGCTCAAAACTTGCAGGTATGGACTGCATGCGCCACTTCTGCATTCCTTATCCCCATCCATTATATGAACATGGATAGCCAGGTTATTCTTCAAAAATTCATATTTTGTATTCTATTGGAAAAAAAATAAAACGGCAACATAACTTTAGAACAATATGCATTATTGCTTTAAGTGCCCAGTTCACATACAGTTCTTTCATTTAGAGGTTTGCAAATTGTGTTAGGCGAAAGCCAATGATATTTATTAATGAACACAAAGTCAAGTGCCAAGCAGTGATTTGCTAAAGGATTGTCTGGACAGCAGTATGAGTGGCATAATAAAGGCCATTTCTCCAGCTGGGTATAAAATAAGAAAAATATATCACCCATATTCCACCCAACAGCAGGGCCCAGTCCATGCTGCAAATGCAAAAATGGCAGAAGGGTGATAAATTTCAGCAATGCCTTGAGTACTATAGACTAATCCGTGTGAGCAATCACAGGAATAATTGATAAACCAGATAAGATTTAATGTTCCCAGCCATCACCGTGGGACCAGGAACCTCTGACACTTTGACGTGTATGGTGTGTGCGCGTGGGGATGAAGTGTGTGCGTGACTGATGGATCTGTGTTTGGGCGAATGACAGCGGCGGTGCTAAAGCGAGCTGTTTAATTAACCCTACGGCGAGTGGCTTGTCACAAACGCCCATTTCTTCCTGACTGAGACCTCAGCAGATCTAAGGGAAAGCAGGGATGAAGAGGAGGAGGGGAAAATAGTAATAATGTGGATCCACAGCGCAAGATTGCTTTTTTTATTCTATTTTATGGGTCAGTGATCTGCATTCATTACAGGGACGTGAAGACATTCAGTTGTAAGACTAATGCCTCCTTCCTCTGGACTGAGAGTAGTTTGTAGATTAATATGTGACACATTAATATGTGACGTCTTATTCAAGGTGGATTTTAAATCGTAAATAAACTGGGGGTGTTCATTTAGCGAAAATTATGCGATCATCGGTTCCTTTTTCCATTAGATCAATTGAATTATAATCAATTAAAACCATGATTGTTCCTTCAGCTTTGATCTATTCCTCTCCTGGCATTTCAATAAAGACGACACTTAGTCAGGCACCAGCAAAGCGTTCGTGATTTTAGCACAGGACAGTGAAGGTGTAGATTAGCTCTGGGAAAGTTCAAGCAGAAACCTTAAATCAAGGTTGAGTTTAACCCCCATACATCTTGCATATTGATGGCCACATTCCCTCCCTCCCCTTGTCTTCCATAGGGATAATGCATTCTCCAGCCTGGAATTCTATCAGAGCGGTCTGCTTCGTCAGTTAAATCAATAGGCAGCGTATGGCGGCAGGTCAGCAGTCACGTTCTGCACTGCGTCTTCAGGCAGCAGGCTGATAGTTTGAGTGTTGGAAATTTGCTTAAAGCCCACACCAATTAACTTCAGGATGATGAATGCTAGGGGTGAGCAGGGAAGGACCGAGGGGTTCTGCCTCTTTTTTGTGCGAGAGTGTGAGAGTCTCAGCTGCTTTGGTGAAGAATGGGGAGAAGAAGTGGGAGGGGCCACTTTCAAACAGATAAAACCAGGCGCTTTGGGTCTGGGTCAGCCCACCCCCTAATGATTATGTCAATCTGTGTAAGTGAGCCAACATTGGAGCTGTCAGGACATAATCAGTCAAAGCTGGATTTGTAAAAAGCACTGGGGAGATGCACAAGGCTGGGCACAAGACATTTGCATGGGGAATTGCCCTAATCTGTGGAGAGGAGGCGGCGCAGGGGTCAGACTCTTTTGTTGAGGTTGACAGTCAGCCCTGTTGAAATGAAGTGAGCAGCGTGTGTCTCCTCATCACATAGCTCATAAAGAGAGCAGAGATCTGCTGGAGGAGGGATGCCGAACAATAGTGAGAAATCAGCACCAGGTTTTCACAATATTGAGACTATTGATCAAGCCCTTCAATGGAAGGAACACTTCATAAAACACTTCATTTCCAGCTATCTTCAAAAGAACAACAACAAAAACACTTGAACACTAAATTATTATTATTATTATTATTATTTACTAACCATTAGGAATTTAACTATTCCTGAACAATTCCAAATTCTTTTGAGGAACCATTAAATCTATGACTAATATTTGACTATAATATTACAAAAAAGAATTATGGTAACATTTTTAAAAGTATATTTGAGAAAAATTTGGTAACACTTTACAATAAGGTTCATTAGTTAAACATTAGTTAATGTATTAACTAACATGAACTAACCATGAGCAATACATTTGTTACTGTATTTATTAATCTTCATTAACGTTAGTTAATGAAAATACAGTTGTTCATTGTTTATTCATGTTAGTTCACAGTGCATTAAAGGATTAGTCAACTTTCAAATAAAATTTTCCTGATAATTTACTCACCCCCATGTCATCCAAGATGTCCATGTCCTTCTTTCTTCAGTCGAAAAGAAATTAAGGTTTTTGATGAAAACATTCCAGGATTATTCTCCTTATAGTGGACTTCAATGGACTCCAAACGGTTGAAGGTCAAAATTAGTTTTAGTGCAACTTCAAAGGGCCTTCAAATACACCTTCCGTATTCTTCAAAAAGCTTACACTGTATGTCCTATGCCTTTTCCTATTCTACTTATGGAAAAAACGGAACTGGCGCCGCGTTCATTCCGTAAGTAGAATAGGAATAGAATACGGAATACAGAATAGAATATTGTAGCTTATGATACTCTGAGCACTGCCTAAAACTTGTATTGTGAGCACTTCTTGTCCCTATTTGCCTCGTCATGACGACTCGCTTACTGTATTCCTCACTTGTAAGTCGCTTTGGATAAAAGCGTCTGCCAAATGAATAAATGTAAATGTAAATGTAAATGTAAGGCGGAATGGCGAAGCACTTGCAAGGCGATCATTTGTGTTTATAAAACATATACATTTGTATTTTTTTAAGAAAATGACCCATCGTTTATTCCTTATTCCTTAAGACCCTTATTCCTCGTCTGGTATCGTTTAAAGCCTTTTGAAGCTGCACTAAAACTAATTTTGACCTTCAACCATTTGAAGTCCATTGAAGTCCACTATAAGGAGAATAATCCTGGAGCGTTTTCATCAAAAACCTTAATTTCTTTTCGACTGAAGAAAGAAGGACAGGGACATGTTGGATGACATGGGGGTGAGTAAATTATCAGGAAATATTTATTTGAAAGTGGACTAATCCTTTAACTAATGTTAACAAGATTTTAATAATGTATTACTAAATGTTGAAATTAACATTAACAAAGATGAATAAATGCTGTAGAAGTGCAGTTCATTATTAGTTCATGTTAACTAATGTAGTTAATGTTGACTAATGAACCTTACTGTAAAGTGTTACCGTACATTTATTGAGATATATATATATATATATATATATATATATATATATATACACACACACACACACACACACATATATATATATACATACATACATACATACACACACACACACACACACACACACACACACACACACTCTACGGGTCAAAAGTATCTGTAAGATTTTTAATGTTTTTAAAAGAAGTTTCGTCTGCTCACCAAGGCTGCATTTGTTTTATTAAAAATACAGTATAAACAGTAATATTGCGAAATATTACAATTTAAAATAACTGTTTTCTGTTTGAATATATTTTATAAAGTAATTTATTCCTGCGATGGCAAAGCTGAATTTTCAGCATCATTACTCCAGTCTTCAGTGTCACATGATCCTTCAGAAATCATTCTAATATGCTGATCTGCTGCTCAAGAAACATTTATGAGTATTATCAATGTTGAAAACAGTTGTGTACTTTTTTTTTTTTTCTTTTTTCCATGATTCCTTGATGAATAGAAAGTTCAAAAGAACAGCATTTATCTGAAATACAAAGCATTTGTAACATTATACACTACCATTCAAAAGTTTGGGGTCAGTAAGAATTTATTTATTTATTTTTTTTAAAGAAATTAAAGAAATTAATAATTTTATTCCGCAAGGATGCATTAAATGTATTAGGTAAAGACAGTAAAAACATTTATAATGTTATAATTTATAAAAGATTATATTTCAAACAGAAAACAGTTATTTTAAATTGTTATAATATTTCACAATATTGCTGTTTTTACTGTATTTTTAATTAAATAAATGCAACCTTGGTGAGTAGACGAAACTTCTTTTAAAAACATTAAAAATCTTACCGATTCCAAACTTTTGACTGGTAGTGTATATATAGGAAAGATTAAGTAAAATGATCAACAGTGATAAAATAAATGCTGTTATTTAGAAAATTCTATTCATCATATATTAAGCACCAAATGAGCATAATTACAATGATTTTTTAAAAAGGCCGATATGATAGCTACTAATTTAAATTCTGCCATCAGAGGAATATATTACATTTTAAAATATATTAAAATAGAAACAGAGTATTTTAGTATAGAGGTGAGAAAATGCAACTTCATGAAAATCATTCAGCTCCAGAATTTTTTTCTTCTAAATAACAACTGGTTCTAGATTCTTTATTCAACATCTAAACCAAAAGAGCTAAGCTCTAAAACAAAAAAAAACAAAAAAATAGTTAACTATATATTCTTCTCTATAAACATATAAACAACAGCTAGACTACTTGATTTCCGACCCTATATATAACACACAACAAAAGGTCAAAGCACTTCCTGCGATACAGATTTGGTAAGTGACAGCTCAAAGAGTTTTTGAGAAGCTGGAGTGGAGACAAGAACATTTAAAGTGTCACATGGCTGTGAGGAAGATGAACGTCATCATGGGGAGCAACAGCTGCTACACTTTGAACAGTCAGGGACCAGATGTCACCCAAATACCACAATCTATTCTCTATACTGAACACAACCATAAAGGGAGATATGTTTATATGTTTATGACTGAACAGCTCACATCTTCTAAAAAGTGCTACAGCACTACAGGATGTAAATATTATATTTTAAATTACTGCCAGTGGACCAGAGAAGGCCAAACTTTAGTCATCATGCAAACTTTCCTCCACTAATTAGTTTTCTTTCTGAAACGCTCAAATAGCAACCACAGTTCTCACTGCTTCATTGAAATAAGAAGCCCTTCACATAAGGATATAAACATCTGTGCATCCAAATACAATCAGTGGTAGCGTGTTTTGGTGACAGTTGTTGACACCCGTATTCCCAAGACATTTACACACAAAGCACTTCAGAAACACAGCTGTTCAGCTTTCAGCATAAAAAGATACCGTAAACGCACTATTCCTCAGCAAAGCATGTTATTGTGTGTATAATTATGATATTGCAATGATTACATCATGATGCTACATCTTAAATTATGCATTAGCCTCTGTGCTTTTACATTAGACGATTTTCAAAAATGACAAGAACATTTCTTCTAACACAAGAACCTAAGCTGATTACTGTGTTACCATATTAAACATCCTACTTTCAACATAAAACAATTGCTTTGTTGCTTAAATGACCATAAATGTAGAACAAGACGTGTAAAAAAAAAAAAAAGCCCAAGATCTTCAGAATTATCCTAATGTTTTAAAGGACTAAAAAGTCCCATGATGCTTCCGCCGTTTCCACACTGCAAGAGCTCCCGCTGTGACAACAGCCTGTGATATCTCATTTAAGATCATTTACATGGAGACATCGTTCACTCCCCCTTTAGACAAAGCTTATCCATCGTTATAAATCAGCTCAATGTCAGACAAAAAAAGCACAGGTCAGCAGTTTCTCTCTTCCCTGCCTTCAGCTTTTAATATATTTTTTTTCCTGCAAGGATAAGTATGCCCTCTATTTAACAATCTTTGCCGCTACCTTTGGTATAGACTTTCTCATAAAATGAGAAAATTCATCTAATCAATCCCTTTTAGTATGTTATCTGTTTCTTCTGACAACTTAAGTCCCTATTGATTTGCCATTACTTTGTTGGATAATCTCTTGTCAGGGGAACATTATAAAAATTAAGCCATTTTCAGTCTTCATATACCTTACAGACAGGGTCGATTCTCTTTATTTGTTTTTATATTTATAGAAGAAACTGACCTGCTTAGTACAATTTCCCTAAAAAAATGATGTACATACCATACAGACTTACTATTGTGTTCCTGTAACTCAACTACTAGACCATGGGGTTAAAAACAACATGGTTATAAAATACAGTTTAAATACACTTCAAATTGATTTAGATAAAATCATCCTCCAAATTAATAACTGTAAATTTTGAAATAGCGTTTGTATAGTCTAAAAAAGGGGTTCTCAAACTGGGGTTCAGGAGCCATTTATAGCACTTAAGTTAACTTTAACTTAAAATATTTGTTTATAATATTATGTTAAAGTCCACCTAAAAAGGGTGGTCTGGGGAACTCCGGTATGGTTCGCTTCTGATATCAACGCAAACGTACCAAATTGCGGAAGTGAACCGCTATTAATGCCATATTATTTGATAAAAATGTATGTGTGTGTGTGTGTTTCACTCACTTTCCCAATGACGTGCTGCAAGCAGAGAGCTGTAGTGTAGCCTAACTCATTTCTGCTCACATTCTACATTCGCGGCAGATAGACGCAAGTGCCGTTATGAACAAAAACAAAAATATAAAAATGAGGAGAGCAACGTTATGCATTTTGCCACCTTCTCCTGCGTCGTCGACGGAGTAAACAGCTGCTGGTTTGATGACGCAAACGAACTGCGGGTCGGACCCAAATAATATAATATGAACACAGTCCAGTGGGGGCAGGGGGAGGGGGGAGCAATCGAACTTGGGTTCGGTCCAGGCAATCGAACCAAGTGTGAAAGCACCCATAGAGTCAGCTCAAGGTAGCAACAAGCATTATGCGGTTAAATGTCAAAATAACTCCAATATCACACTACAGTTGTGTGGGGGTAGATTAAGCGCAACCTGTTGTGACGTCATAACCATGTTGCATTGTGGTCTGTGGATCTGCCTTAAGTGTACATACTGAGTAGACTCGCTTCCTCAGTCAAAATCAAGGGGTCAAGGGTCTGTCCAATTAAACATCCTTCACCTACTTGACGAAGCTGAACGCACTTCAAAATGGCAGCAGAAAAGTTCTCGAGTGTATGTCTAAAAGTGCAGTTAAACGCAGCCCTGAAGAGGCCTACAACCCACAGTATCTGGCAACCACTTTGAAATTTGGTGATTATCTACAGGTTCTTTAGTAAGGCTGGAATCGGGCAGATCCTTCTTTGTGAAGGACGCACGACTCAAGCACATACAAGGTTATCCTGTAAGAAAAATTGCTTCTTTCTGCTCTGACAATGTTCCTAAACTCAAAGGTTTAGTTTTTCCCACAGGACAATGCTCCATGCCACACAGCCAGGCCAATAAAGGATAGAGAAATATTCTCTTCTAACTCTTCTAAATGCTGTGTTGTTATATATATATATATATATATATATATATTATATATTATATATATATATATATATATATATATATATATATATATATATATTATATATTATATATATATATATATATATATATATATATATATATATATATATATATTATATATTATATATATAAAAAAATGTATTTATTTATTTATTTACACACACACACACACACACACACAACCAGTCAAAAGTTTGGAAACGGTAAGATTTTTAATGTTTTTAAAAAGAAGTTTCGTCTGCTCACCAAGGCTGCATTTATTTAATTAAAAATATAGTAAAAACAGTGATATTGTGAAATATTATTACAATTTAAAATTGTAAAACTGTTTTCTATTTGAAAATATTTTAAAATGTAATTTATTCTTGTGTTGGCAAAGCTGAATTTTCAGCATCATTACTCCAGTCTTCAGTGTCACATGTTCCTTCAGAAATTATTCTAATATGCTGATTTGCTACTCAAGAAACATTTATGATTATTGTGCAACGTTGAAAACAGTTGACATTTATGACATTTATGTTACAAAAGATTATATTTCAAATAAACGCCGTTGAACGCTTTTGAACTTTCTATTCATCAAAGAATCCTGAAAAAAAATATTTGTACAATTGTACACAATAAATGTTTCTTGAGCAGCAAATCAGCATATTAGAATGATTTCTGAAGGATCATGTGACACTGAAGACTGGAGTAATGATGCTGAAAATTCAGCTTTGCCAACACAACAATAAATTACATTTTAAAATATTTTCAAATAGAAAACAGTTATTTTAAATTGTAATAATATTTCACAATATTACTGTTTTTACTGTATTTTTAATTAAATAAATGCAGCCTTGGTGAGCAGACGAAACTTCTTTTAAAAACATTAAAAATCTTACCGTGTCCAAACTTTTGACTGGTAGTGTATATATAAATAATTGATATATTAATTATACTGTTATCTTTTTTGTATAAATAGTAACTCCAGTAAAGCTTGTCATTTTTTCCAGACCTGTATCTTAACAATTTTCATATGTGGTAATATATTTACACATGCATCTCTTCACTGATATAAAACTTGTAGAATGTAGCATCCTAGCCTGTGGTCAAGCCACACCATAATCTACTTCCTAACATACACAAACATACACACCTGCATTAATATGGAGCATGTGTAGCAGCCTGACCCCTAACAACAGTTCCTCTCCTGTGTGTGGGTGCCTGGGGCTTCTTCTTCGGCCCCCGAGGAGCCCCTTCATTAATCGGCCTCGTTCTGGGGGAGGTACTTAATGCACACACACGACAATCGGCGGGGCTGTAATTGCGTTGTCAGGGGCCAAAAACAAGCCTGCTCCTCCAAACAGACATCTGGCAAGGAGGCAGAGAAAGCCATGTTGTTAGGAGAGGGAGAGCGAGGCAAGACAAATAAAATTACTGCTTGGGTTGTGAGATCGGTGGGAGCCCAGCCTGCCTAATCTCACCAATGGGAAAGCACGCCTGTTGTAACCCAATTACAGGAGCATAAGCAATTTGTTAGACACTTCACATAATGTAACAATTTCCCAATAAACTCTGACTTGTAATAACATTGCTGAGTGAGTGCATAAATTCAAAAGGAACGAAGGAGGGTTGGATGCCACAGCTGCGGGCAGAGAGTTAGCAACATCAGCAAGATCTCTCACATTTACATTCCGACCTGCTTCAGTTTTTGTGCTGTTAAGATAGGATGAGGATTGAGGTAAACAGAATTATGGTTTTCAGCTGCATACTCACCATAAAAGTCAGGGTCTCTGGGGGGTTGTGTATTAACACCTGATAGACCAATCAAGTGCCATTCAAAATAGTACTGTAGGAAGCGCAGTATATGAGAAAACTGTAAATGGATTAGTGAAAAGGTGTGAATACAGTAAAATGTACCCTTCAGACATTACACACCACCTTAAGATGACATGAAGAGACTCAACTAAATATGATGATAAGAAAATGAGGGACGTTATTGTTTTTATTCAGCTTAATTGACATCAAGAGCAGTTACTTGACAGTTGTGCATGGTTAAAGTGCACAAAACACGTTAAAATGCCATTTATGATGATGGGTTGTGTTATACAATAGTTAGGGTTGTACTGCAAAGTAATCAAAAAACAAATTTAGTGTCATTATTGTTAACAATTGCGACAGTCAGCTATCACTAAATATATGGCACATGACAAATAATGAGACTAATATTAGTTTAAACATATGATAATGTTAATATTGTATTTTTGTATAAATACACAGACATTATAGTATTTTATAGAACATTTACTCTACTGTTCAAAAGTTTGGGGTTAGTAAGATTATAGCCTAATGTTTTTAAAAGAAGTTTCTTATGCTGCATTTATTAGATCAAAAATACAGTAAAAACAGTAATATTGTAAAATAAACAGCATTTATTTCAAATAGATGATTTTTGCATTTACAGCACTCTTGCCAAATAAAAATAAATTTCTTAAAAAAAAAAAGTACTAACCCGAAACTTTTGAACAGTATGTATTTAATATTTAGTTATATGAAATAATATCCTAATTAAAATTTCCAATATTCATAACTCATGGTCATAGAGAACTCACACTCATATACGTTGGATCCACAAATATGTTGGATAAAGTAAAGCTGCTCTTATAAAAATATTCTCTGCTCAGTCTGTAGGGAGCACTGTAGGATCCATGTGAATCAGAAGACAGCTATTGACATAACTCCTCACAGGCTACACTCACTATTTATACAATAACACACAGACTATTTTATGCACATAAACAAAAAGAGGACTATAAAACGTCCAGAATTTTATAACATTTGCAAAACATTTACTTCCGTAACGTGACATTTCTGAGTGAAACAGGATTTCAGTAAAATCTTGTGAGTGATATTTGATGTTATTCATTGATAATTGATTCTAAAGTGGCCATTATATACTAGAACAGAGGGTCTCAACATTTTTGACTCCAAGGCCCCATTTGTCCAGGACAATATTTAAATATTCCAGTCAGTTATATATCTCTGGTACTTCTGTTGTAATAAAAATAATAATAATAATAAACTTATTGATGCAAGTTTAAAGTTGTACATCTTGAAGTGTTTTGTTTTTAGCATTTGAAATAAAATGATTATTATAACAGAATAAAATAATTTTAAGAACCCCCACCCACCCTTTGCTGAGGCCCCCTAGTGGGTCCCGGGGCCCCTGGTTAAAAACCACTGTACTAGAATGAAGGCAGACCAAATGAGAGTTTGCTAAATCAACAAACAACTGTTTTCTTCAGAACAAAATGCAGAGACGAATTGTTCACAATAAGTTCAGCCACACTAATTGACAGTCAATGGGTTCATTTCGATGTTTATATGGTATCTGTGACAAAGTCACATCTGAGCACTTGATATACATTTTCCCATAAAATCTCACAATACCATTAGCTAAAAGCCCATGGTTCTGTGGGTGACATATGTACTGGCTGCAGATCAACACAGTTTGGCACAAAGTAAGAGAGAAAGCAGGGTAGAGAGAGAGGCCATTCCCCTGTGAGTGAAAGCAAGCAGTCAAGGTCGGAGGAGATCAGGATGGGGTTAATGAAATGATGACAGCAGGGGTGAGGGGGAAAACTCCAGTGGTAATTTACAAGCCTCTCCCCTGTAGGGCTGAAGGTTACACTGGGCCCTGTCGGGGAAAAAGCAGGAGAATGGGACAATGCGATGGATCTCTACACCATACTTCATGCCCCACGGGCTGACACACATACATGCATGCCCATAAATGTATCAATCAAACAACTCAAATTAATGTAAGACACTCAGGAAAGAAACTTATAACGTAACTATGACTTTTTAAAATAAATTAGGGTGTTCATAAATTAGAGCCTTTAACCTTGTAAAGCCTGACATATGAAATAATCATCAGAAAGATCATGTTTGAAATGGAAAAGATTATTGTAAAAAAAAAAAGTTTGCAAATGTGTTTGTCAGTCTTTAATGGCTCATATACTATGACATATGAGAATATGGAGCTCATACTCGAGGAGGGGAAAAAAATATTTTTTTTTCCGACCAAAAATATGCATTTTGGTGTATATAAAATATGGTGCATATTTATATGGCCAAAGTTAGATAAAAATTGTGATAGCTTGTAATGTAAATCAGTAAGACCTTTATAACAGTATAGAAGACTACTGCATATGCATATATAAATATTAGTTGCCACACTATATCTCCTAATGATAGCTAAATGATAGTTTTATGATCAAAACTCTGTAGTTTACATTGTGGGGACGGGCAAAACCTATAATGCGATGCAATACATATGCTATGTAAATATGATGATTAAGAGATATACAAAAAACGTTCCTCAAAAACATCATGTACCATATTTGATACATTTTAACATGATTATTCTAAAACATGGTGAATGGATAATCAAGGGAACCTAAATTTGCTTCCATCCAGTAAGTGTTCATCTTAAAATATCACTATCAATATAAAAGTTAATTATAGGTTTACTTCATAAAAATCAATATAGATTTCACAACAAAAAGACTTGCACCATGACCTGAAGTGGGACAATTTTAGAATTATGCTAAATGGACTTTTACTTGCTTAAAAAGTACAAACTAGCAATCAGACGACAGAAGACATGTAATATAACAGGTTTATCAGCAAAGTCTTGACCATGTTGATAATTTAGAGGCCTTAGAAATTACATATCAAATACGACACACACACTAGGCTTTGTAGGTTTAAAAAGCTCTCTACATTCCTGGAAATTACCATTTTTGTTCAAATTTCACATAAAACTATACCATATTTGGCCTGATTTGAAAAAAGATACGAAAGCTCTCCACTTGCATTGCTAATCGTATTAAGTTGCGACTCAAGTAAAAGCCTGGATGTAAGTGATTGTTGTAATTAGAGTGCTTTAAATTACAGCCCTAATTCCAGACGATGTCCCCCACCATTCATATGCTGCTGACCACGCTAGAAATTCCTCCCTGATGGGACTCCTGGCTCTGTCATAAAACTATCTGAGGTGTAATCTTCAACTGATTTACCTGCCGTTTCCTCACCACCGCCCAATAAAAAGGGCGAGACCGCCGAGGTTTCGTGGGGCTAGTTTGTGATTAGGGATGCATTACCATATCCTGCTTTGATCGTTTCCATGCCTTATAACTTCTTGCATATATAATGCGAGGGACTCGGGAGACAGACAGAGTGCAGTGTAAGCAGGGAGGATTTGGGAGCAGCGCTGGGCTGCGGTCTTAATCTGGCTCTGGAGACAAAGCGTTTATGATGTACATCATTGGCTGAAGTGGAGGAAGGACTAATTATAGTCATCCCGCATGACACATCCAGAGGTATTGACCATTTGTTCTTTTTGGTTAGATGGGGTACTAAGCACCCGAAGAGCAGCTCTCAGCTGTCCGAGGAAAGCTGATGAGTGCGTTAAAAACAACAAGAACTCTTATGAGAGACAAGCGGATGAAGTTGCTGACTACAGCAAAGTCGACAAATTAAACCCCAGTTTTTTTACTCATTTGTTTCCAGGGTAATAGTTTTCAACCTGGCTAGAGCGTAATGTTGTTTTTCACTCTGCCATTTGGATCGGCAATCGCTACTGTTCTTGTTCACGGAAAGTTCAAGGCATTATTCACGAAGTAAAACTGTGACACTGACATTAAAGTATAAATGGATGTGTACTCTCTTCCACCACTCTCTGAGGTGGAGATAATGAGATGCTATATCACCATGATGGAGGGAGGGGAAATCTGATTAAGATGTGTTTGCATCCAACGTCTCAACTAACTGCGAAACTCATAAAACGCATTTGCTGTCTCCCCCATAACTAATGGCTGGTTTTCACGGCTTTGACAGCGAGCCGTGTGTGTTATTTTGTCCGGGTATTATAATAATAATGAGAGCAAATTAGAACAATCAATTTCCATGGGTGGTTCTTGATTGGGGATGATGGGCAATATGGCACTGGGTAATCCATCTTCCTGGCCCTGTCTCATTAATGGCTGCGTCGCCGCGACAACAGCCAATGGCTGTGCGGCGCTATGGAACACATGGGGGCACCATTCTGTGAGCCTATGTTCAATTAGCGGTGGCAGCGATAAACAGAGTGATGTATGCAGGCTCGCAGATGCCGTAGCTCGAGTTTAGAGCCTTTTAAAGCCTCTGTATGTATCCTCAGTGCCTCGACACACTCACATGAGCTTGTGCAATGCCCTGGCTGAATGTGTGCTAAACAGTAGTCAGCCAACAGTACTTCTTACACAGGGAGCATTTGAAAATACAGCTTCTTACATTATACCAAGAGTAGGAGAATCCCATTTGCCATCCAATTTCACAGTGCTTTCTTGTAACTGGGAGCTTTTTATGTAAATGAGATGGCCACAAGAGGGCTTCAATGGTTGACTAACAGGTCTATACAAACAAGGATGTTACTTTTTCATTTTTTCCATCAAAGCACTGTTGACCACATATAAACAGTGCTGGGTAGATTACTTAAAAAAAAATTACATGGCAAAAAATGTAGTTAGTAACGCAATCCATTACAACAATGATTACTTTTTGATTACTTTTGACCAAACTCATTTATCACATTGATTTGAATGGGATAATCTTGTACCATATTGATATAAAAATACAAAGAAAAAGAAAATATTCTATTTTTATCAACAACATGAAGCGCATTAAATATTACGTCAGGGTTTCCCAGAAAATTAAATTTTAATAATTTTAAAATAAAAACAAGCAAAATAAAACACTTTCTAAAAAATAATAAAAAAATTATATATATATATATTTTATTGACTTAATTTTTGTTAGTTTTTGTTAATTTTTTTTTATTATTGACTTAATATTATTGGCCTTACTTATGGACTTAAATCTCATGAGGTTCAGCTGACGAAAAATTTACATGCAACGCAGAAAACTATGAAATTACGTGAATTTGTACATTTTAATGTGTGTTTGAAAGAAAAGACTTACAAAAGTAATACATGGTTAAATGACTCAGTGAGTGATAATTCAAATAATAATTAATGTGTTTGTCAGGAGTTGATTAGATATGCAATGGAAAGGAAATTTTAAAAGAAAAATGATTCTTCAGATTATGTAGTTACTGGGTGTATGATTGTATGATAGTTTGGAATAAAATGTTACTTTTGTATTGGCTTAAACATCACAAATGCATCCACTGCATTTGCTAAGCCCTGCAGTGTCCTTTTTTCTGTCCGTTCTCATGAACGCCAGTTCAGTGAATTATGTAGGTTTTATAATCAATCATGACTATTTTCGAACAATCGATATTAATGCTTGCCACTTTCCTGTGGTTGCGATCACAGGCAAGAGATGAACTCATTTCTGTAGAAAAAAAGACACTGCAGCTTCAGTTTATATTACATATATAGCAAGCAGGTGACCGAACCATTCAACCGGTTTTGTACACAGTTAACTCCCTCTCGATAAAGCTGTAACATTGCAACCTTTTGAAAAGATGTGAGCAGTTTTAAACTATTGTTGGTGGCCAACAACGTTTTTGCATTTCAGCAAATAAATTGTTTCATACTGTAAAATGAGGTGAGTGTAACTTATTTTTGTAATAAAAAAAAAAAAAGGAAGGTGACGATGTGACGATCTCGCGAGACTACAGGTGATCCATCATGGCGGCGTACTAAACGCAGTTAAAACCAAAACAAAACAGACCGATCATCTATAATAAATTACTATTACAAATTTCATCGCTTCAATACCAGAACCTTGTTCATAGACGACTACTTCTGCAGACTGACCAACATGCCGCAACCACAAAAGAAACAACCACGCCGGAAATACTCAGCAGAGTCAGAGGAAGATTCTACAACGACAACGATAGAGGTGGGTCTTCTAGAATCGATTAACAACAAACTGGCAATTCTTGAAATACTTCATCAGGATATCAAAGACCTTACAACCAGTCTTGAATTCAGTCAGTCCCAGATAGAGTCACTACAAAAAGAAAACAACGAAATGCATACAAAGATATCAGATCTCACAACAACAATCAACAGTCTGAAAACTGAAAATAAACTGCTGAAAGAATCCATATTAGACATTCAATGTCGTAGTATGCAAGATAACCTGGTCTTCTCAGGAATACCAGAACAAATTCAAGATAATCCGGAACAAGCGGTCAAAGATTTCATGCTCTCTTCTCTTAAACTCCCAAAAGAAACTGTCAACAATATAACTTTTCATCGCGTCCACCGCCTCGGACCTAACAACAAAAATAACGCCGATACTAAACGCCCACGTCCCATCGTTGCAAAATTTGAACATTACAAACAGAAAGAACTGGTCAAGAGCAAGAGTAAAGAACTGTGAGGAACTACATTTGGACTTAACGATCAATTTCCACGGGTCATCCAGGATAGACTGAGAATACTAATCCCTATTATGAAACAGTTTCGCCAGAAGGGAAGGAAAACGGTCCTCACTGTCGATCGGTTATATGTTGACGGTCAACTTTATAGAAATGAGACTATATCACGGTATATAATTTATTATCAAAGGGGAAAAAAAAAAAACTATCGCCAATGAAAGCAATATAAGACAGAAAATAAACACCTGTAGGCCACACTCAAAACATGTATGTGTACTCATTTGAAAACAAGTGTTCTTTTTGTTTTATGTTATTTCCGTTTGATATTGAATGTGTAATGTGTGTAGGCTTCCATTGTGTAACAGGGTACAGATACTTCAGGGCTCGACAATAAGGACTGCCCGATGGCCCGGGGCCAGTGTGAACGACGCTCGGGACAGTAGACGGAACGGTCACTTGCCCAATCGGGCCAGTGCTGTAGGGTGTGCGTTATATATCGTCTATGATATCGTAATTGTTGTTACGATATGATATCGTAATTGTATAATGCAATGTTAGACGCTTTGGATAAAAGCGTCTGCCAAATGCATAAATGTAAATGTGGGAAGGCGCTCCACACCATACAAGACATCAACAACACCTTTCGAACATTCTATAAACATCTGTACAGTAATGATTAAAACCCAAAAATCAAAGATACTAATTTATTCCTAAACAACTTAATTCTACCCAGCTTAACTTCGATGCAAAGAGAAGCATTAGATAAATCTTTATCAGAAATTGAATATAAACAGGCTCTCGAATCACTATCAAACAATAAAGCTCCAGGTTTAGATGGATACCCACCAGAATTTTATAAACACTTTTGGTCAACTATATCACCATTATTCATGCAAATGACGTCAGAAATTAAAAAAACTTCATCTATTCCAGCTCATATGAATACAGCACTAATTACAATACTACTCAAACCAAATAAAGACCCAACTCAATGCTCTAGTTATCGCCCATTATCTCTTATCAATACAGATTTAAAAATAATAAGTAAAGCTCTGGCCACTCGTCTTGAATCAGTAATTTCATCCCTTATCCATCCCGACCAAACAGGTTTCATTAAAGGATGACAATCATCAAACAATACCAGACGATTATTCAATATAATGCATCTATGTAAACAAAATAAGAAAAAAAACATTGTATCATTGGACGCAGAAAAAGCTTTTGATAAAGTCAACTGGTACTTCCTTCATAGAACACTTAAAAAATTTGGGTTCGGAGACTCCTTTATACACTGGATTAAAACATTATATAATATACCTTTAGCATCAGTTATAACAAACGGCATAATATCACCATTCCAGCTTCAGCGCGGGACTCAACAAGGTTGTCCCTTATCTCCATTACTTTTCGCTTTATTCATAGAACCACTTGCCGCTGCAATAAGACAGAATGATAACCTCTCTGGAGTTTTATCAAACAACATTAATCATAAAATGTCCTTATACGCAGATGACATATTACTTTTTTTACAAAATCCCAAAACATCACTTTCAGAAATAATTAACGTCATCAACAAATACTCTAATATATCAGACTATTCTATAAACTGGACCAAATCAACAATTTTACCACTGAATATGAATTCACAGGGCATTAGTATACTGGACACATCATTCACAATAAACGATATTACATATTTAGGAATAAACATTTCCCAGAACCTTTCTGACTTATTTAACCTTAATTTTAATCACACTGTTAAAGACAATAGAAGATGACTTAACTCGATGGATGAATCTACCACTTTCCATTTTAGGTCGAATAGCAACAGTTAAAATGTGTATACTACCCAAAGTCCTTTACTTATTTACCATGACTCCTGTACAGCCAACCAAGAAATGGTTCACATCATTAAATCAAATAATAAGCAAATTTTACTGGAAAAACAAGAATCCGAAAATAAGCTTACAAAAACTTCAAAAAAATAAAGCTCAAGGCGGTCTAGCAGCACCAAATTTTCAACACTATTATTTAGCATCTCATCTACAATATCTTTGTAAATGGATCAGAAATGACACTACCCAAAACCCGTGGCTAGAGTTAGAACAAGCAGAATGTAAAGAAATAACTATTTCTGATCTTCCATCACTTACAAATAAAATCAAACAACAAAATCTCTTTAAGAATATGATGATTAAAACAACTCTCACTGCTTGGTGGAAAATTAATACATTGATAAATCATGACCTCGTACCACATATCAGCTCACCTATATGGAATAACCCGGATTTCACTATTAATCATGCGCCACTTAACAATACCAAATGGAAAGAGAAAGGCATCACACATATACATCACCTGTTTCTAACACCTTCAATACTTTTACAGAATTAATGCAGAAATTTAATTTAGGAAAAGAACACTATTATTACTACCTACAAATCAGGAATTCTATTAAAACCACAACTGGAATCAAAGATATTGCACAACCTTCCCCAATTATTAAATGTATCAATACAATCAGTAACTCAGTAAAGATGCTCACGAAATTATATACTTTATTATCTTCTATAGATACCAATACAGTAGCACCAGTTAAACAATGGGAGAAAGACCTTAATATTAACACAGATGAGGAATTCTGGAAAACAGTTTGTAAAAATAGCTTTATCTTTAGTACAAACACAAATATTCAATTAATCCAGTATAAGATTGTATATAGAACACACATTACACAACAGATGATGTTCAAAATGGGCCTAAAAACTTCGGACAGATGTATTAACTGCAACCTAAACACGCAAGACTCTTACCTTCATGCACTTTGGTTATGCCCTCCGGTTTATCAGTTCTGGACAGATGTCACCAATAAATTAACAGAATTTTTCAAAACCAGAATCCCAAAATTCCCTTCATTATGTCTCCTAGGTGATACCTCTCAAATTAATCTATCTTCTGAATATTCAATACCTTTACTCATGTCTCTAGCTATCGCCAAGAAAACAATATTACTTAATTGGAAAAATAAATGCCAAATATCAATTACACAATGGCTACATCTATTAAAGGAACACAAAACCAGTTATTTAGATTTAATACAGTTTTAAGTCCACTGTTCTTATCTTTAAATATTGATTAAATCAGGCCTGAAGCTGATAGCTTTCCTGTAGCTCAGTGGTTAGAGCATGGCACTAGCAATGCCAAGGTCGTGGGTTCGATCCCAGGGATTGCACATACTCAGATACAAATGTATAGTATAATGCAATGTAAGTCGCTTTGGATAAAAGCGTCTGCCAAATGCATAAATGTAAATGTACAATAGATGAATAAGTTTTATTTAATACATTATATAAAAATTATAGATGAATATAATGAATATGTATATATGTGTATATGTATATATGTGTGTGTGTATATATACACATGTATATATATGTGGGTATATGTTTATGAACATGTATTTATATGTATGTGTGTGTATACATGTGTATATATATGTATGTATGCATATGTGTATATGTGTGTATATTATAACTATATAATAACTGACTATATAATTGTACTGTATGCTATAATATATCTTAGGTGTATATATACGTTTATATGTTAGTGTTATTATTATTTCTTTTTTTTTAAGGTACTTTAGCACTTTCATTATTATGGTTATGATTATTGTTGTTAGTAGTGGCAGCAGTGGACGAACTATTGATACTTTCATTTTTACAGAATAATTGAGCTTCTTCTATATCTCCATCTATTATGAAAATAGTTCCACAATTATTATGAATTTTTAATAATTTATATAACTTATAAACTTTCTGGGTCCGGCAGCCGCTCTGTTTCTGTCGGTGGG
Organism: Hypophthalmichthys nobilis; assembly: GCA_037950665.1. NCBI lineage: Eukaryota > Metazoa > Chordata > Actinopteri > Cypriniformes > Xenocyprididae > Hypophthalmichthys > Hypophthalmichthys nobilis. The sequence continues at coordinate 18,443,470 of CM075477.1, read as the reverse complement.
CCAGACTGGTACAGCTGGTTGATACAGGCACTGTCGATACAGCCTTTTTTTTTTTTTTGCATTGCCTACCCCTTTCTTTCGCCACCTTTGATAGGAATAGACAAATTCTATTATCCTGACGGAATAGACTGGGTCAAATTTGGTGTCTCTGGCTAGGGAGCTAACTTGGGCACACCACAGTTATACCCATAGAATACAATTTAAAATGGCCCAACGGATATAGACATAATATATTGAACACATACATGAATAGTCAGCTGCTGGGTCACACCCAGACTAGGTGAGCTTTGTCTGGAGGTGCCTGGCACTGGCACGAGAGTCTGGTATTTCCACTGGTGGGAAGGAGAGGCTAGGCGGACCAAAGGCGGGGTAGATGGCTGTTTGGATGGGTCTGTTGATTGTGCTTGCCAGCGGGAATGGAATGGCCGCTGAACCTAGCGGGGTATTGACTCATCTGTAGTCCATTCGTTATTATTATTATTGCTACTATTATTGTCATTACTATTATTATTATTATTATTATTATCATTATCATTATTACCAACGCTACCGCCATTACTTCCACTCCAGCACCCACGGCTGCTGCAACTACGACTATTATAATTATTATTATTATTATTTTTAATTATTTATTATTATAATTGCTGTTGCATTACAATGTATTGATGACTATTTATCACTTAGTGCAGTCACTTCCTGTCCTTTTTTTTTCTACCCACAACAATACAAGGAAAGCTAAATAGTAATTATTAATGTAGTTCATGAAATTGATTTAACTGATCTCTGTACCTGTACCTGCTGAAACTATCACAACCATATATCTATATCCTCCTCTTTGTCTTCTTCTGTATTTGTATGTGTATATACCTGTCACTGTATTTTTTTTCTCTCTTATGTTACTATGTCACGACATTGTAACTGTCTTTTTTTTTTTTTTTTTTTTTTTTTTTATTGAGCAAAAAGACATAGTAGGAAAAATCAATGAATTATGAATAATTTACTGGCATTGTGAGAATAACAATCATGTACATAATCATAATCAATCATTATATAATCAATAATGTAACTGTAGTCTGATTACGAGTTTTTTTAAAATGTAATATAATCTAAAGTACTTATTTTTTGGAATCTGATTACATAATCCAGATTACATGTAATCAGTTACTACCCAGCACTAAATAAACATACAGGTGCTGATCATATAATTAGAATATCATCAAAAAGTTGATTTATTTCACTAATTCCATTCAAAAAGTGAAACTTGTATATTATATTCATTCATTACACACAGACTGATATATTTCAAATGTTTATTTCTTTTAATTTTGATGATTATAACTGACAACTAAGGAAAATCCCAAATTCAGTATCTCAGAAAATTAGAATATTGTGAAAAGGTTCAATATTGAAGATACCTGGTGCCACACTCTAATCAGCTAATTAACTCAAAACACCTGCAAAGGCCTTTAAATGGTCTCTCAGTCTAGTTCTGTAGGCTACACAATCATGGGGAAGACTGCTGACTTGACAGTTGTCCAAAAGACGACCACTGACAACTTGCACAAGGAGGGCAAGACACAAAAGGTCATTGCAAAAGAGGCTGGCTGTTCACAGAGCTCTGTGTCCAAGCACATTAATAGAGAGGCGAAGGGAAGGAAAAGATGTGGTAGAAAAAAGTGTACAAGCAATAGGGATAACCGCACCCTGGAGAGGATTGTGAAACAAAACCCATTCAAAAATGTGGGGGAGATTCACAAAGAGTGGACTGCAGCTGGAGTCAGTGCTTCAAGAACCACTACGCACAGACGTATGCAAGACATGGGTTTCAGCTGTCGCATTCGTTGTGTCAAGCCACTCTTGAACAACAGACAGCGTCAGAAGCGTCTCGCCTGGGCTAAAGACAAAAAGGACTGGACTGCTGCTGAGTGGTCCAAAGTTATGTTCTCTGATGAAAGTAAATTTTGCATTTCCTTTGGAAATCAGGGTCCCAGAGTCTGGAGGAAGAGAGAAGAGGCACACAATCCATGTTGCTTGAGGTCCAGTGTAAAGTTTCCACAGTCAGTGATGGTTTGGGGTGCCATGTCATCTGCTGGTGTTGGTCCACTGTGTTTTCTGAGGTCCAAGGTCAACGTAGCCGTATACCAGGAAGTTTTAGAGCACTTCATGCTTCCTGCTGCTGACCAACTTTATGGAGATGCAGATTTCATTTTCCAACAGGACTTGGCACCTGCACAGTGCCAAAGCTACCAGTACCTGGTTTAAGGACCATGGCATCCCTGTTCTTAATTGGCCAGCAAACTCGCCTGACCTTAACCCCATAGAAAATCTATGGGGTATTGTGAAGAGGAAGATGCAATATGCCAGACCCAACAATGCAGAAGAGCAGAAGGCCACTATCAGAGCAACCTGGGCTCTTATAACACCTGAGCAGTGCCACAGACTGATCGACTCCATGCCACGCCGCATTGCTGCAGTAATTCAGGCAAAAGGAGCCCCAACTAAGTATTGTGTGCTGTACATGCTCATACTTTTCATGTTCATACTTTTCAGTTAGCCAAGATTTCTAAAAATCCTTTCTTTGTATTGGTCTTTAAGTAATTTTCTGAGATACTGAATTTGGGATTTTCCTTTGTTGTCAGTTATAATCATCAAAATTAAAAGAAATAAACATTTGAAATATATCAGTCTGTGTGTAATGAATGAGTATAATATACAAGTTTCACTTTTTGAATGGAATTAGTGAAATAAATCAACTTTTTGATGATATTCTAATTATATGACAAGCACCTGTATACACAGTATACACATTTCTATTTCTAATAAATGCTGTATTCAAAGGATCCTTAACAAAATGTATAATGGTTCAACAAAAATATTAAACAGCATAACTGTTTTCAACATAAAGATAATAATAAGAAATGTTACTTAAGCACCAAATCAGCATATTAGAATGATTTCTGAAGGATCATGACACTGAAGACTGGAGTAATGACTGCTGAAAATTCAGCTTTAAATTACATTTTAAAATATATCAAAAAAGGAAAAGGTTATTTGACAATATTACTATTTTAATCTCTCTATCATAAATAATATACAGCTCAAGTTCTTCTTAATCAATAAATACAGCTGAGTGAATGAGGTGTGATTTTTAACAACAACGGGCTATAAAGAAAGACTCTAAAAGACAGAGGACATCGCCATTGATCTGGAGAAATCTAACCTGCTGTCAGCTTGTGAGTAGCTGTCCTTGATTACATTCATCAAGAGAATCAGCTATAGAGGGAAAGGATATTAGGTTTCAGGGGCAGCCATCAATCTAAGTCATTCTTAACCCGATCAAGTACACAACACTATCCAACATTACAAGAACACACCAACAGCAATCAACTACACCGGCTCACTCTATACTCCAGGGTCACATGTGCTAGAATGAGGATTGAAGAGAAGGAATGATGAGCAAGTTTCTATACATTTACTCCACCAGTGCCATAATACGTAAAACCAGGTTGGAGTCAACATGGAAATATAAAGAGAACAAAAGATATCTTTTTGATTTGAGAAGTATTGACTAGTATGAAACTCACGGTTACTAACTAAATAATAAACATGACAAAAATAAACAAATTTCAGGAACAGATGCTTGGAGATTCAGCCTGATTGCTCCAAAACTGTAATTTACCATGTTACACTCATTACTGCATTATTGAGTGCTAAAATAGTAATAATTTTAAGAAGATTTAGAAGTCACGATGCAATGACAGGGTGAGTTTATATTTTATGCTGACTTTAACTCAGTGTTGTAAATGGAGAAAAAAAAAAAAAAAAAAAAAAAAAAAAAAAATTCTCCTGAATTCTACTGGATGAATAAGAAAAAAATAAATAAATACAAGCAATGCAATAGTGGGGAATCTGTGGGGACATCACAAAAACAGCAAACCCATCATCTCTCAAACATGAAACTCAATGCTGATAGATAGACCCCGGCTGGTCAGCAGGCACTAAAAAGACCCTGTAATGAAAGACCCTACAAACAAGCTAGCAAAGTTCATATCTTCATAAAGAGAAGAGCCTTTTCATATTATATTTCAAATTCATATCTTCATATTTGGGTTTCCCCTAAGACACATGGCCTTTCTATGTATGGAGTGTTACTTTAAAACATAAAAGATTTTCACAAAGCAGCATGAGGTTGTTGATATGAGTCTTATGACAGATCAGTCAGACCCTGTAGGCCCTGAGGCAGACACAGGCCAGTGACGAACATCTCTAGAATGTTCTTGGAGTTTCATGCATCAAAACGTGTCATCATCATCACCACACTTCAAATAACAATGATCATATCAGTGTTAACATGTGACTCAAACTGTACATGTAACATTCATTCAAATCAATTAAAACTCATTACAAACACATAACCTGCTTTCAAATAAAAGAAACGAAAAACAGTATGTGAGCAAAGTAGTATGTCCGAATTCATCATAGTATTCTATTCATAAAAGAGTACGCGAAAAGTACCCTGATGACATACTACTTCTGGTGAGATTTTGAAGTGGACACTTCACCAACCCATGAGGCCATGGGAGAGGATTTGTAAATAGCAGTGAAGCGACAACTGACATGACAGTTACAACATTGTGGATCTGAATTTCACTTATACTACACACATTCACACTATATAAAATATACTTTTTAAAGGTTTTGAAACAAATTTTAAACAAAATGTAGTACCTACTACAGTATGCAGCCTCTTGCTTTATAGATCTTAAAAAAAAAAAAAAAAAAACAGTGATTTTTCATAGACAACACATCAGTGTTGCCAACTGCTTTCAATTGAAAGAAGCTAAAACTGGTAGCTAAATGTCACTAGTTGACATCGTAATGGCAAATTCATTGATCTATATAAATATGAATATAGATCAGTGGGCTAAGAATCTAGATAAGGTTTGTCCAAGAAGTTGCTAGATTTGACTTTTGAAAAAAGTCTCAAAAGGGACAGGGAAGTCACTAAACCTAATTACAAAATCTCTAAGTAGGCAACACTGCAACACATCTTACTAATGTAAAACGTCAGGAAGTGCCTACAATCAAAGACAGCTATCTTATGTCTCCACTATTTTCTTTCACCTCAGAGTTAAAGTCAACATGAATTGCCATTCACATGCATAAGCATATTTAACAACAAAAGCAAGGACATGACTTGAAGTCGCTATATGGCAGTAGTGACAGATCTTTTGCTTTGTATTGTTGTACACCCAACACATAACCGAAAAAGAAAGAGATGGGACTTGGTTCTATGTATTGGTTTTTGATTGGATTTTGAGATGTGGCAGCTGTACTCAAAATGGATGCGGATCAACGCGCGCTTGCAGTGCCAAAGTTTAAGCGGATTGGAGAAGTCCGGCATACGTCACTATATCTCAGTAAGTTAAGTGATATCAGCAGAAATGGAACGTAATTTCAGAGGAAGTTATTTATGTTTGTTTATAAATAGCTATTTAAAGTTTAAAACTAACTAGCTCCTCATTGAGTTCACTGAATTGACACTAGTGGCATTCAATGACGCTTCTGTAACCTTACTCATCAACTCTAAACCGATTGATACGCCAAACAGTTTATGAATATCGTCTTTTTGCTCCCTGTACTGTCTTTTTGGATTACTTACTATTGGATTCTCCGTAGTCCCTTCATTCTAGCGACCGCAGACTTTGTAAATTCACTTAGCTAATTGATTTCAGCAGGAATCACGTTGTTGACTGTCATGTGATTGTACAAGCTTGGCCTTGTTAAGAGACGCGCGCCTTGGTCGGAAGTGCAGCACGGTAAGCGCGCGTGCAAGGACAGGACTGATGAGATGAGAGGCCACCTCGCTGTCAATCATACGATGTTTTGGCTGTCAATCCAGTGTGACCACGCCCTCATGTCCGCTATGACCACACCCTCACGTCCAAGATGAAGTCGGAGGAGAAGCCGGTAGCACCACAAGACGGCCAGTAGTAACTAAACTTAAACTTAACTCGCACGGTTTATCTCAAGAAGTTTTGTAGCCTATAAATATCTTTAAAATGGCCGAAGAAGTGTTAATTACGAGTCCAGGCAAAATAACGTCGGTAAGTAGACTATTTTATTACTATTTAAATTGTGTCTTTTTTTCATAAATATGAGTTTGTTTTGTAACTTATTTGTTTTCGTTCTATATTGTCTTATCATCCTCCTAAACCAAACTAATGATTGCCATATATAGATCTTCAGAAGTAGTTAGTTTAAAAATGAATGATGTCTCAAATGGCTAGCCTAAGCTACTTTATTAAAGTTTAATTTTAGTAGGCCATTGAAGTTTGGTTGATGAAGGTTTTGTAATAATAGTTTTTAAAAGGTATTGTAATATCAGTAATATTTAATGTAATATTTAATGTCACATTTTTCTTTTGTAAGAAATGGTGTGTAGAAAAAAGAAAAGGCATTAAGTTCATGTCACAAGACATTTTCTCAGCATCTTCCCTCACGTGTAGGACTATACATAAGCAACTGTATCTGACCACTTAGTGGAACAAATTAAGTTTTCCTCTCATGATCTGAAGTGTAACGACCACTGAAGTCTCACTAAGAGAAAGCTATTCTCTCCTCATCTGACTTATGCTATTGCTTCAACATTTTAAGATCACCAGAACAGAATAGAATAGAATAGAATGTTTATAAAATTAAATATGTGTTTATAAAACTAAATATGTTTAAACGTATATTTAAAGTGTGCCACATACATATTAAATACTCTACCTGTCCGCCACACATTAATGGGCATATAAATGTAAACCTGTTCTTTATGTAATAAGCATTTTGTATCTGTATTATGTCAATATTTGATTCATTTCTGATTTAGTTCTTCCAAAACAAGACTATTTCTGAATGTGATTTTATGACATCAGGTCTACATGTGCTCATAGTTTCATTCAATGCTAAAAGAAAGAAGAAAAAAAGAAACAACAGAGATAGCTTGCGGCTTTAAGAAAAAAGTGAGAAAAATTACAGCTCACAGGTCATTCATATTTACTCATTTCTTTTTAATAGCATCTTACCTCATCTCTGCTGGCAGTGGCTTTCCTCACCTCCTTTGGTAGCTCAATGCTCTATGGATATAACTTAGCTGTGGTCAACTCTCCTGCTGGGGTAAGAGGTCATTGACATACCCTGTACCTCGATTGCCAAAACTGCTCATCAAAACAAGTAATCAGTAGACAACATAGCCAATACTTTTCTGTTCATCACAAAAAAAGTGGCTTCCAGTAGAGAGATGCACGCCAGGCTTGGGGACAGAATAAACATAGTGGCCTGAACAGAGGCTCTACTGATGCAAGATCTCAGAGAATGTTGCTTTAACACAATTCTATGCATTCTAGACATTCTTGTTGTAGTGTGTGAAATGTGAATTCAAGAAACTGTGGGATAATATAAATAAATGTATGTATATTTTAATATATAATATTTATATATTACATTTGAGTATAATACATAAATCATCATTTTAATCAGAGAGCAGGAGGTTTGCCCAGCATAAGAACATGGGACAAAAAGAGAAAGTTATCCTTAGTCTTTCTCCATAAACTTGAAGAAACAAAGTGTTGAAGCCTTATTTTCATTTTTTGTAGATGACTCAGATGTTATTTGTTCATCTTGGCTTGTCAGGCATTTTGTGCTGCAGTGGTTGCCTCTAGCAGCTCTTCATGTATATAAGTAGGGACCTATTTGCCCTGCCCCATTAGCCTGTTAATGATGAAAATATTTAAATTTTCCTGTCTGGTCTCCTGACTGGCTGTTATATACCCTACTTAAGTGGCTTTGTTTTGTTCTGTTTTTCTTGGAATATCATGTGCTAATGAAGAGGATTCAAACATAGAAATCCAAAAAAATCCAGCTGAATTTTTTTATTTTTTATTTTTTTAAGCAAAAGCTCAATGAATATTATTAGTAATCCAGATTTTTGGTAAACTCAGTTTTAGTTCAGTTGAATCTATTGTTGAGAAAATTGAAAGACTATGTTAGGAGTTCTCCCAAGTCTTTTAAATGGTATTGCAGTGTTCCAGCTTAAATGAATTTGGAATGGAAATGAAAAGGTACATAAACTGGAATTAAATTAGACTGTGACCTTAAAGTACAGGCAGAGAAGAGAGTGAGTGGAATAGAAAGAAAGAAAGAAAGAAAGAGAGAAGAGCTTGTCATGAGACAGATGCTTGTAAGTCCATGTAGATAGGTGTGTCTCACTGAACAGGAGCTTAAAATATAAAAAAATTGTTGTAATTTGGAATGGCTGTTCATACCTTTCTGTGTATACATTAATTGAATCTGACAGTGCTATATGTGTTAAAAAATGATTTACAGAATAGTTCACCCAAAAATAAAATCACTCTCACGATGTCCGAAATATACTTGCTTTCTTCAAGCACTTTTATAGTGATTTTTTTTTTTTTTTTTACCTTAAAATCCCTTTTAACTTACAATACATGGAACAGACCAAAATATTCTTCAAAAATTCCACTGAAAAAAAGGAAGCCCAAAAGTTTTCAACAGTATGATGAAGAGTAAATGCTAACAGTATTTTTGGGTGAACTATTTTAATTTCTCTCTCTTTCTCTGTCTATTTCCCTGTCACTCACAGTACATTAAAGAATTCTATAACCGTACAGTGGTAAGTCGTAATGGAACTGGGCTAAATGAGGAGGCCCTGACACTCATGTATTCTCTCACCGTTTCTGTGTTTGCGATTGGAGGCCTGGTCGGCTCTTTGATGGTGGGCACGCTGGTCACCAAATTTGGAAGGTAAGTCAGGAGGAGACCCATAACATCTGGCATGGTGTGGTCACTCTAGCAGAAATTCCTCTGAGTGTCAAGGCCACTGAGGTATATTCTTCCTCATCTGTCACCCCACCTGACCTCTCTGACTGCACTGAACGACTTTGCCTTTGCCTTGTAAATGGCCTTGTTTGTACTCTGGAAAAGAGCAGACATTTTGTTCAGTCCACTAGGCTCTGAACATATTTGTTCCTGATTAGTTCAACAAAAAATAAAAATGCTATCATCATTTACTCAACCTCATGTTGTTGGATGACTTACTTACTTCCATGGAACACTAAAAAATAAATTTTCAATAACATACTGGTTGTTTTTTTTGTTTTTTTTTCATGCAATTACAGTGAATAGAGAATATTCCATAGAGGTTTAAAAATAAGACAAAAGCACAGTTAAAGTATCATAAAAGTGGTTCATGTGACTTGTATTCCAAATCTTCTGATGCCTAACAATAGCTCTGTCTTGGACCACTTTTATGATACTTTATTATTCTTTTGTGTCCTTTTTGAAGCTTGAATGCTTCTGTCCGTCAATTGTAATTGCATGAAAAAGAGTTATTAGTACATTACCCCCGCCCCCACCCCCCACCCCCCCCCATTTTTAGGAAAACTATTCCTGTAAATGACCACAGCCAGAATTTAGTATTATTAGCAGCATGTAGTATTATTGTATAGTGACAAAACTGTTTAATTAACCACTTTCTAACTATGTGCACTATCATACTTACACTTCTATTTTGTGCTCTCCAAGGACTCTGAAAGTCCTCCTGTCTAGTCTGTTCTGAGTGTCTATGAGTGGCGCCACAAGATTTGACTGCAGACATTTAAATGCAAATGAAAGACGATGATTCATGACCCTATTTATTGTTCTAATCAATTTCAGTCCAGCAAAATGTTTTATAGCAGTAAGGTGATCATAACGCAGAACACGGTGCAGCCGTCTGTAAATCAGGGGGAAAGTTTACAACTTGATAGAACTAATCAAGGAATGCAGCTATTTCACCCAGCAGCACTGTCATGGAACATCAGTTATCTGGTTTTGATAGTTAAACTCCCAGGTGGCCGGATATCGAGCATGACTGTCCTAGCTTAATGAGCAGTGGCAGAGCTGGACTTCACAGTGTTCACTTTTGCAGGAAAGGAACAGTGGTCAACTCCACTGTACTGGTGTTCTTAGCAGCGTCTCTCATGGGGTTCAGCAGGATCTGCGGCTCGCCCGAAATGGTAATCTTTGGTCGTTTTGTCACAGGAATACATTCAGGTATGTCCTAACTGAAAAAAGCAGGTATAGCAAAGTAAGACATGAATGGACTCTGATGTGCTTTTCTCATCTCCATCTTCCAGGTATCTCTCTCAGCGTGGTGCCCATGTACCTGGGAGAGATCGCTCCTAAAAACCTGAGAGGCTTCCTGGGGCTCATGCCCAGCATTTTTATTTGTGCTGGGGTTTTCTCAGCTCAAGTCTTGGGCCTGCATGAACTTTTGGGGAAGGTACAATAACAAACTTAACTTCAGTAATCTATTTAACATCATACAGTTACATTTTCATAAAAGTTATGAAATAGAGCTCAATATTTGGGTTTCAATTTGTGCTTTTTTGATTGACAGGAGGAGCACTGGCCACTGTTTCTTTCTCTTGTTGTTGTCCCTACTTTTATCCAGCTGATGCTGTTACCATGGTTTCCAGAAAGTCCACGCTACCTGTTGATTGAAAAGCACAATGTTCATGCCACTATCACTGGTGAGAGAAATGATTTTGAGTAAGAATTTGAATTCATTAAAAAAAATTTTGCTTAAAAAAAGAACAATGGGATAAAATAAACTTAAAGGGATAGTTCACCCAAAAATGAAAATTCTGTCATCATTTACTCTCCCTCAAGTATTTCCAAACATGTATGAATTTCTTTCTTCTGCTGAACACAAAGAAAGATATTTTGAAGAATATGGGTAACCAAACAGTTGATGGGCCCCACTGACTTCCATAGTATGGAAAAAAAAAAAAATGCTTTTAGTATATACTAATAAATATACATACTAATACATTCTGATAGCCTTAATATCTTGTGCAATTTTGCTTCTCGAGTACATTTATTTTGTTTTAAGGGTGATTAGATATTTTTACTGGAAAACAAGACAAAATACTAGTTAAATGTAGTGCCTTTAAACGTGCAGCGTTATTCAATGAGTTAACTTAATTTTCACTAAAACAGGAAGACAGGGTGGGACATCTAACCGCTATCCCTCTTAATCTCCTCAATCGCTTTAAAATATGGCATTCTGTGTAGAATTCAAATGGGTCTGATATGTTTTGTGGTCTGCGCTGCATATGATCCACTCTGCGCTATCATGTCTCTGGACGGGAGCAAACTCTGTGTGCGCTGCGGCGGTTTGCATGACACTAATGCGAATCCAGACTTCATTCGTTCCAATGGAAGGCATGTTTACACTGTATAAAATTGTTGATCCATATTGGCGAGTCTGTAAGTTTTGAACGCTTATATCTTCTAAAGGCAGATTTTGTCATTGTTTTGGAGCACACTAGTTTATAGATAACCTTAAGGCTAACATATATATACTAAAAGCCAAAAAACTTAAATTTTTATTTTACTTTAAGAAATTATTATTTTGCAGTATAGGCACACATTCTTTCATTGACATGTAGGAGGGTGATCATTGCCATGAGATGAGTATTATAGTATGTGTTATTTGTTTTATTGAGTTCATGGGTCATGCTTAAGTTGGGTATGTGGTAGTGTGGTGTCACTGGGATTATGGCACAGTAATTAAAAAAAAACACCTCATGTTAAAATCTTTGCTTATCCCTGATATAGATGAACATTAAACCAATAGCTTGTGTTCTCTTTGTTGGTGCAGCCTTGAAATGGTACAGAGCCAAATGTAACATCCAGGCAGAGATAGAGGAGATGCAGGAGGAGCAACGCTCTCTGTCCTCAGTGGAGACCGTGTCTGTCTGGCAACTGCTACTGGACCACACTGTTCGCTGGCAGGTCCTGTCTGTTGTGGTCATCAACATCGGTATGCAGCTGTCTGGCATTGATGCGGTAAGGTTAAAATCCTGGTTAACATATAGAGCTGACTACACTGCATGTTTTGAGATTGCTTGTTGTACCTGCTCGTTCTTTGTAATAGAAAGGTGATGATATGAACACTGAACAGTGATGGGATCTGGGTATGCCGAGTATTTAGCCTCTAAAGCCTCACAAAATTTCTTCCAGCATCAAATAAAAAGCAGGAAACTAAAGTTCAGCCTTTCTATGGGTGATTTAAAAAAAAAAAAAAACCACTCAGATTTCATCAAAAAATATCCTAATTTGTGTTCCAAAGATGAACAAAGGTCTTACGGGTTTGGGACAACATGAGGGTGAGTAATTAATGACAGAAATTTTTGGGTGAACTAACTCTTTAAAGTGGCTAAAGAGCTCTCATTTCTTTATTCATCAGGAAGGGGAATTACCTTTTTGAAATAGCTTGCTTAGCTTAAGATTAATTATTCAGATGATTAAGAGGACAGAGCTGACAGAAACCTCACTCTTTATCCATCAGTGCTTAACTAATTAGTCTTCTTTTTTTTCCAAAGTGTTTATGGAATCTAATTTCCACTACCCTGCTACAGCAATAAATATAAGCTATTATTCAAGCAAATTAATGTATTTTTTAATTGTTACATCGTTAAGATGGTGATTATGGTGATTTGGCAGATCTTTTTTGATCTATAAACATCCCCGTTTAAATCAGAGCTAACAATTTAACAATTAGCTTGTGATTCCAGAAAAGGATAGCTTTTTTCTCAGTAGTAGTTTGATGGTATAGTGTTGAAGTTAGACCTGTTAGCTGACACCGTCCCTTTAAACTTGCCTCTGCATTGCTCTTTTATATGGTATCTGTATTATGATCAGAATCAGGGTTATGAATAAGAATTCTGATGGATCTTAGTAAAAACACAATGTGCTATTAAAGATCTTCACCCAAAGGAACTGTGCAAAGCTTTCTAGCATTACATTTAATGTGTGACATGCTGTAGAATTATTAGATTTTTATTTTTTTCATTAGAAATGTCTTTTAATTGTATTATTGTCCTGAAATGTTGTTGGTGGCAGACTAATTCTTCATGTAATAATGAGGATAAAAACTGATAGAGAGCTCATTACCAGGCCCACAAAGTATTTTGTGTGCCCAAAATTCGAAAATTTGTACATATTCCTCACTCTCCTTGCTTTTTGTTCACTAAATCATTCATTTAATGTTGGCTAATTTGACTCTGCTTTGTTACCGAAAACAGTGCAGTACTCTCAGCTCTGTTAGCACATCAGATTCTGCAGAATTCCACAGATTATGTCCCAAAATCAGTGCAGAAAATGCGGAAAAAAAGTCTGCAGATTCCATCTGGACTTTGTCAAATCGCAATTTCTATTTATGTCGTGTTCATCTAGTCTAATTTTAAAACCTCACAAAGGCAAAAAAAAAAAAAAAAAGCTATTATCCCAGTGGCGATTTATCACTTTAATTCATTTACAGACATTGATATTCATTCTACTGATTCTGAAAAAAAGAAATCTAGTGTCACATTTTTTTGAGGAGTTCCAGAACATGACAATGTGTGTGACTTGCATTATTCAGTTAGCCTGGCATTTACAGAGGTTATTATACAATAAAATAAAAGTTTTGCTTGCTGGACAACAGAACAGCATTTCCTTACATTTTTATATGGCTACAAAGCTGAAAGATCAGTAATCGTCTTTTTAACTACTTTAAAACTCTTTTGCAAATTCATAGTAACCTTAATTCCCGAAAATAGTCTTGAGGTGCTGATGTCAAATCCAAGTAGGACTATCCAGGTTTGCCCTATGGGGTTTTGATATCAAATTTGAATATTAAATGACATTGACTATAGGGCCCTTAGGTGGCAGGTGACCCTGTGAGCGTCTGTGTGTGTATTCAGTGTAAATGGGGCTGACAGGTGGTGAGTCTTGGCTGACTTCAGCATGAGCAGCAGGAGAGAGGCAGGCCGTGTGTGTCCTCTACAGTCCCAGCAGCTCTCGAACCGTCTGTGTTCTCTCTGATTACCCCCCTGCCTAACCTCACACATAGCCCTCCAGCTCTCAAATTGAATCTGAAGTGTTGTACGCCGTAACCGCTCGCAGTCACGATATGCCACCTGTACAAGCCAAAATCACTATCCTTCCACTTACCCTCTCATGTTCTCCCCAGATCTGGTTTTACACCAACGACATCTTTGAGAACGCTGGAATCCCCACCCCTGAGATCCAGTACACCACTGTAGGAACTGGAGCTATAGAGATCGTTGCAGGCCTCATAGGGGTGAGTTTTCATATTCTCATATTCATATGAATTTCATATTCATATAGTGATGCAAAATAGTTTTAGACATCACTTGGTTTGTTACTTCACAAGATTTGACAAAAAAATGGTAAACATCCTTATTTTTTTTTTTATATCCCATTGCCATTTTTTGTATTGTTTTAAGCATTAACCTAACAAAATATATTGTTAGTATCTTAATAAAAACAAACAAAAAAAGAACCAAAGGGATAAAATAGAGGGGTGCAGGTATGACGTCACTTTGTAGGCCAATCGATAGTTAGCATCAAGCTGGTTCCCTCGACAAAAACCCAATAGGATTTTTCCATAGGCTTTTGGATTATCGCAAAAGCTCTGTGATCAACAAAAGTTTATAATACTTACACGTTTTGTCCATCAAGATCATTTTCACAGATTTTTATGAATTTTTAAGCCTAAATGCAGATGCCAGAAGTAAAAAGCTAAAGGTAGGCTATAAAAAAACTACACCACAGTCTCACGAGTTCAGCGTCACCACCAATAAGCTTCTGACAACCCTTTCAGTTTTTATATAAAAACATTTTTTCCATAAAGCTTAAGTTAGAATAGTTTAGAAGTGCACAATTATATGGTGTAATGCACTGGAGGTCAACTGGTGTACTCTAGAAGCTACTTCTTGCCTTTCTTCTTCCCTCCCTGCACTAGTCTTTGCTCCTTTGTCTCTGCGTCCCTCTAGTTATACTAAAAATCCCATTGTGTTATCGACATTAAAAGTTTGGAAACAATTTCGACAACGTTTTCGGTTGGAGTCACTTTCCGTCTCAAGTCCTATTTGCGATAATAACTTGTTTTTGCCACCAGGTATTGATCACACCTTTAAAAGATGGCAAGATAAGGTTTTTCAGATCTTTTTATTAATAATTCTTTTGCTACATTTACCAATCTTATTTCCAAATTTAACTTACACTCTACAGGTTTGTTCAGGTATTTTCAACTTCGTAATTTTGCCAAAACCAACTTCCCCAGTTTCCCTCTATTACCAGAAAAATCTCTGCTTGAGAAATTATTGTCAGCTTCTACAGGTAGTAGTCGTACATCCTCTATCCATGCCATGTTACTTTCATCTAGTACATCTTTTCTTAACTGCTTGAAGACAACTTGGGAGAATGAGTTGCAAATCAAGTTATCGCAAGAGCTATGGTCTGAGGCCCTTGCTAGAGTTAACTCTACCACTGTATGTGCTCGGCTAAGTCTCATTCAGCTAAAAGTCTTGCATCGAATTCATTTGACCAAAGCTAGACTTCATAAATTGTTCCCACAAACAGAGGACTCCTGTACCAGATGCTCCTTCTCTCCCGCTGATCACACTCATACATTCTTTAGCTGCCCAAACCTGGCCTCATTTTGGGCTGCTTTTTTTGACTTCATGTCTAGGGCTCTGCATGTTTCTTTATCCCCATGTCCTATAGCTGCCATCTTCAGCATGTCTCACTTGTCATCTATCACAAGGCAGAAAGCTGAGGTTATTGCCTTTGCTTCTCTTGTAGCTAGAAGGTGCATCTTGTTGCATTGGAAGTGTCCAACCCCACCCCCAACTACCTCTTGGTTAAAGGATCTGATGTCATTCATTTCACTTGAAAAATTGAAATATACTACTCGGGGCTCAACTGATAAATTTTATAAAACTTGGAACCCTATTCTAAATCTTTATGACTCTGTGTCCTCACTAGATTCCGACTAATTATATAAATCATGGGTGTGCAAACATGGATTTTTGATCCGGTATATGTGTGCATTGTTTTGGATGCATCTCTGTATGTATATGTTTGTATGCTTCTTTATACTATTTCCAATTAACACTTTATCATCTACATATACTATTCGTATAATTGACTATACTTGTTTTTCCTTTTCTTTTTTTTCTCTCTCTTTTTTATTATTTGCATCTTATTAGTGTAATTGTATACAAAGACTGTTGATATTTTCTAATCCTCCTGGGGGGATTAGAAAATTCTTTATTTTATTATTTTCATTGTCTCTTTCCTCATTTAGTTACATGAGGGAAAGAAATTTGTAAAAAGGAAAAAAGTGCAGACAGTGTTTTCTCTTTTATGATTGTTTGTTTTTGTTTTTATTTTGTCTGTATAATAAAAATTGTGGATAAAAAAGAAGTGCACAATTATAAGCATAATGAGGCTGTAAAAGCGGACTGAGCTTACCTGTTCGGCGTGATGACGTTTAATCTCCCCGACTGCCTCTGTAGTCCATTTAGCCACTTGTTAGCATTTAGCAACCACCTTTTTCAAGACACGTAACAGCTTAAAAAAATTACGAGTGGGGTAATACTGGTGTATTTTATGTCGTAGAATAAAATGTGAAAGTGTCTTGAGCTTGCATTCACCACAGACCTTATTTCAGTCATTTAACCAAATTCCCATTTAAAAAAAAAACCCACTGACTTCATCACGATAGAACCGGAAGTGCTAAAATGCTAACTTGTTTCCGCGTTTTGGCCTACAAAGTGATGTCATACCCGCACCACTATATAAACTTAAATCAGCATATACTTATATTCTTATGTCATATCAATCTTATCATATAACAATCACTTAATATCTTGTGCAATTTTGCTTCTCGTGTAAATTTATTTTGCTTTAAGAATGATTAGAAATAGTACACCACTGTAAGAACTGGAGCTATAGAGATTGTTGTAGGTCCCATAGGGGTAAGTTTTCTTATTCTACCAATGCGTTCACAGAGTCGAATATGAAAATTGTCTGTTTCAATTATTGATAGTGGTAAAAGACTATTTGACAAGGTTATATAGTGACGCGAAATAGTTTATTAGACATCACTTGGTCTATTACTACACTAGAGTTGCTACATTTGAGAAAGAACATCTTTTCATATCTCAATCATTTTCATTTAGCTTTGCCCTCAATCTTTCCAAGCTCACGTTGTGTATTTTTCTGCTGTGACACTCATAAAAAACACTGTATAAGATGAGCGTTAGAGAGACTGATGTGTCTTGTTTTTGCCGCCTCCTTCTTTGGGTCACATCTCAGAGCTGTAATGAAGGCCAGATACAGTCTCTCCCTCTCCCAGTTGCGTCGCTTAGCCGGGATTTAGTGATGCAGCAGCAGCAACCCGGAGAGAAAGAGGCACACTGTTAGTCAGAAGAACTCATTGCTGTCAGTGTCAATTGGCCCTCACTCGGGAGGCGAATGGCACACGAGAGGAAGGCCAGAGATTGTTTATAAAATTACAGCTATTCATTCTTATGTCAGCTTCACCCGCCTTTAAGTCAACAGTGCACAGCTTTAGCACTCAATTTTAGCAGCATTTAATGAAAAAACAAGGTTCCACTTTATGCTTTTATGACATTTGCTTTCAAAAAAGCACCAAAAGCCATCCTTTCAAGACAGCAGTTACTGATTAATCCGATCAAGACAAAAAGGAAGTGCGTATTGTGAACATCCACATTGCATCTCTTGTTTTTCTTTCAGTGTTTCACCATTGAGCGTCTTGGGCGAAGGCCATTGATAATTGGAGGTTTTGGTGTCATGGGAATGTGTTGTGCTGGGATAACACTGTCTCTCATTCTTCAAGTAAGTGAAATATAGTTAATAAAGTGAAAATACTAATTTTAAATACTAAAATACTAAATATACATTGCACTACCCATTGAATTAACTGTTGGCAAATACTTGGACAAGTGAGAATGTCAATTTTTTTTGCATATGATTGTGAATGATCACACTTTTATCATCTTTACATCATTTAATCACCATTTACTATTATCATCTTTTCAGACACATGTGCCTTTCATGAAATATGTGAGTGTGGGGTGTGTGGTTGGGATAATCGCTGGATTCTGTATTGGGCCAGGTGAACTTTCTTTGTGTCTTCTTCTTTTAATCTTCATCTAAAGTAATCTGCATGGCTACATCACTTTAAGTCAAGGTCAGACACATTTAGTAAAGCACTGCTTCGATTGGATGAGTAGTTGTCTGCTCTTTGACCCTGAATTCCCAGATGACGTCTTCAAATAGTGAAATAGCGACACCTGGGGGAAGAATTTTGAAAAGCAAGAGCTTAATATAAGAATTAGATGGTGTTGTCATATATATTTATTTGGTAACATTTTACAATAAGGTATCATTTGTTAACATTAGTTAATGTATTAACTAACATGAACATGAAATTCTTTACTTTATTTATTAATCTTTGTTTATGTTAGTCAATAAAAATACAGTTGTTCATTGTTCATGTTAGTTCACAGTGCATTAACTAGTGTTAACAAATACTATATTCGATTTTAATAATGTATTAGTAAATGTTGAAATTAACATTAACTAAAATTAATAAATGCTGTAGAAGTATTGTTAATTCTTAGTTCATGTTAACCTTATTGTAAAGTGTAAAATAAATTATATTTTGTCCATATTTTCCATATGTTTACATTTTATTTGTTCAGAATAGTGTAAAGACTTTCAATCTTTCAGAAATAAGTAGTTTAAAAAGTGTGCTTTTATTATATTTATTATTTTAATATTTTATATTTATAGAAAAATGCAAAACATATTTATTATGTATGGTATTATTCATGTTATTTATTTCAATAAACATTAAGTATTTAATAAACATTGTTCACCAAAAATTCACTAGGAATAATGCTATCTAACATTATTAATCCATTAAGAGTATTTTGGTACATTATATTTTACCTATTTTTCATAACATGTTTTAAAATAATTTAGATTGAAATGATATTTAAAAAAAACAAAACTAACTTGGATGTTACATAACAATTTAACTTATTTTTCTGTAAGCGCACAATCAGAAGCTACATTGTTCCAATACAGATTTATTGAGTTTATTAGTTATTAGTATACATAAATATATTATGGCACATTTTTTAATATTGAAATATTGGGTAATTCTTAGAAAGAATATATAATAGAGTACAGATATCTTAGAAATGTATTATATCTAGACTGAATTGCATTAAATTGATATAGTGATCATAAATTCTACTGTTGAGAAGATATTGACGTCCTAAAGAGTTTCAAAGATCAAAGTATGAAAGTTAAAGTGTGTACTTCCCTCTATTAGTGCTGCATGAGCATCAGACTCATAGTTTATGTGCACAATAAGAGCAGAGAGGAGTAGCTCTGCTACAGTGATGAATGAGACTACAAGTGCTTTACTGAGTTGATGCATTATCCAACCTAACTCCAAAATCTATAATTCATTCTCAGGCCCCAGTCTCAATCGGTGTAATTACGTCTTTAATTAGGATTTTTTATGGCTCATTGTTCATAAACAATGATGAATATGGCTTTTTAAGACAAAATCTTGCATGAACAATGAATTACAAGCAGAGTTCCTTATCAATTTAACTGCAGCACGCCTCCTGCTGCAATTATCACGCACAAATAATGAAGCCATCGCTTGGCTTGTTCCTGAATTCATTACATTTGAAATAACACCTTGTGCCTCCTTATTTTTCACTTGTAACCAAAAGGGATTAGAACTTAAGCAGTGGAACAATCTCTGCTTCCTGCATATTGAGATAACGAGCTCTTCATAAAGCTAGTTTATTATCCTCCCTCCAAGAACTGTTGCACTACAGAAGAGCAGTGCTTACATGCATGTGCATAAAAGTGCATTGATAATATTATGCTTTTATGCATTTTATTAGGCTTAAAAATATGACCGTTCTAGGTTCACAGCACTTTTTCTCTGAGATGTAGGTTGGTAATTAAACATGAAAAATAAACATAGCATTACGATATGCCATTAATACGGATGTGTCTGTTTTTTTTTTTAGCGGGTGTTCCGTTCCTGATCACGGCTGAGCTCTTCAAGCAATCCCATCGTCCTGCCGCATACACCGTGGGAGGGTCTCTTAACTGGATGTCGAACTTCACCATCGGCTTCATCTTTCCGTTCCTTCAGGTATCGTACAGTGCAGTTAAAGCTAAAGGTACACAGTGTATAATCAGAAAAGGGTTTTCCAGGATTGATGTCGCCTTGCGTGTTGAACACATTTGTCAAAGTCAATCAGTGTGAAATTCAATCATCTTCATTTAATTCAGCTGTTTTAAAAAGGAATAACTTAGTTTGCGTTCCGTCCTATTTCTCTGCTACAGATGTCTGCTGGGTCCTACTGCTATCTGGTGTTCTGTTCCGTGTGTCTGGCAGTGGCCATCTACGTGTACTTTGTTATTCCTGAAACTAAAAATAAGACGTTTGTAGAGATTAGTCAGATGTTTGCTACTAAAGAGGGTGTAGAAGACAGCCAGGCCCTCACTCACCTGGACCAGCTCAAACTGAAAAAGATGAATGGATATGGCTCACTTGAGAATGGTTCGCTTGAATTCGACAGCTCTTCTTCCTGTCCTTGAACTCAGATGAAAAGAAAACAATGCATATGAAAAGTTTAGGGGTTAGATCAACTCCAGAATCATATTGACTATCATCCATGCAATAAAAGCCTGAATGAAAGGCATGGTTAAGCAGCGAATATTACTTTTGTGCACAATGGGCTCAGACTGCAAGAAGGACAATTCCTGCTTATAACAAAACCTGAGCTGATTTAGTTTTTTCAATGATGATTAAACATCCTGAACTTTGTGATACCTTTGTGTGCAAGGATGTATATTGTTTTTGAGAACTTGTTTTGAAATCACAAACTAGATTATTTATCATGTTTTATGTTGTTTCTTAATGTATATAGGCCTTATACATATGTTTATCGTTATTTTTAACATAAGAGTAACATATATATATATATATAAATAGTTGACAGTGATCTCTTGCACATCATTAGTAATGCTCAGGTGCTAACATACCATCTCATCAGAGACTGCTGTAGCAACTTTAAATACACTGAGATTTACACTGATACACTGAAATTTGTGCAGGTATTTTATTTACATATAACTTTGTTTTAATAATGTTGTATTTCATTTACAGACATTTTCAACACTGCTACAGCTGTAAATTTGTATTAGAACGTATACACTACCATTCAAAAATTTAAGGTCAGTAAGGTTTTATTTAAAGAAATTAATATTTTTATTCAGTAAGGATGCATTAAATTAATAAAAAGTGACAATAAAGACATTTATAATACTATAAAAATTTCTGTTTTGTATAAATTCTTTTGAACTTTGCATTTATCAAAGAATCCTGAAAATAATTTATTAGTTTCCACAAAAATATAAAGCAGCACAACTGTTTTCAATATTGATAATAATAAGGTTACTTGAGCGCCAAATCAGCATATTAGAATGATTTCTGAAGGATCATGTGACACTGAAGACTGGATTAATGGCTGAAAATTCAGATTTGTCAAAACATGAAATATTAAAACTATTTAAAATATTAAAAACGTTATGAAAATGTTACGACTTGATGAAAAGAGACTTCTGTTAAAAACGTTAAACAATCTTACATACCCCAAACTTTTGAAGGGTAGTGTATTAAGGCAATATATATTGAGGATATATATATTTTATCATGTATATTATCTATATATTATATCTGAGTTTCAATCAAATTTATATGGATATAACTATATTTGATCTCACATGTACTAAAAATATTTTTATAGTATTCAAAACTTTATAACACACCAAATAAAAGTGTTTTAAATGAGCCTGTGGAAACCCATTTATTGAGAACATCAGGGTGTGGAGGAAAAAAAGCTTACAAAGCAGGATCTGAGTACAGACACCATTGGTTTCTGCCAAAAAGTGCCGTTGCCAGTCAGAGAAGAGCTTCATTAACTCACTGAAGAGGCAGATTTAATGCTTAATTAAAGAGAAGAGTCTCTCACCTTCCCCTATGGATACCAAACAGCTGTATGGCAGTTTATATTCAGATACACATTTGAGACACACCTTTAATACAGTACTATTGGAGGGTACTGCGTTACTGCATTTAAGGTATGTATCAGATTATGGATATGTGACTATGTAGAGAGCTTTGTGCATGTATAGTGTTGTCTTTTCTCTGTTATCCCAGGCCTGTGCGAGTATGAATGGGTTTCTCGGGTCTATCAAGCCCCTGGGCGGTGCTCTCCATCTGTGTGAGCCTCTCCAGATCTCCCCAGAAGAGACCCACATAAACTAATGATATCATACGCCTGCGTCTCCTGCTCCAAGAAGAGAAATTGTGAGCTGAATTGTGTCTGGCTTTCTGTTTGGTCAGTGTTCAAACACCAAGCTCAAGGTCACTGGTTAAACAGGATCTCGATGGGCCATTGTGCACAGCTGTACTGTCCCAAGTCATTTTAAGAGAAATTACAGTGCCGGCAAGGCAGCAATGTATTGAAATACATCATACTTATTTTTATTCTTATTTTATATTCTGCTATTTTTAATTTAAATGTCATTTTAATGTTTATATATATATATATATATATATATATATATATATATATATATATAATATAGCGTATAGTATTTGTATTCAACTGAAACTAAAGTTTTATATCTTTGATTAATCTCTGATATCTGTCTGTCTGTCGTTCAATCACCTCTGTCTATATCTGTCTGTCATTCAATCGTCCGTCTGTCGTTCAATCATCTATCTGTCTGTCATTCAATCGTCTGTCTGTCGTTCAATCATCTATCTATCTATCTGTCTGTCATTCAATCGTCCATCTGTCGTTCAGTCATGTCTGTCATTCAATCATCTGTCTGTCGTTCAATCGTCTGTCTGTCTGTTGTCCAATCATCTATCTGTCTATTTGTCTGTCTGTCTGTCTCTGTCATTCAGTCATCTATCTGTCTGTCTGTCTGTCGTTCAATCATCTAACTGTCTGTCTGTCGTTCAATCGTCTATCTATCTATTTATTTGTCTGTGTGTCTGTTGTCAATCATCTATCTGTCTATCTATCAGTCTGTCATTCAATCATCTATATCTATTTGTCTGTCTGTCGTTCAATCATCTGTCTGTCTGTCTCTGTCATTCAATCATCTTTCTGTCTGTCGTTCAATCATCTATCTATCTATCTCTATCTATTTGTCTGTCTGTCGTTCAATCGTCTGTCTGTCTGAATGTCTGTCTGTCATTCAATCATCTTTCTGTCTGTTGTTCAATCATCTGTCTATCTATCTATCTATCTCTATCTATTTGTCTGTCTGTCTGTCGTTCAATCATCTATCTGTCTGTTTGTCATTCAGTCATCTTTGTCTATCTGTCTGTCGTTCAATCATTTGTCCATCTATCTATCTATCTATCTATCTATCTATCTATCTATTCTATCTATCTATCTATCTATCTATCTGTCTGTCTGTCTGTCTGTCTGTCTGTCTGTCACGGTGGGACAAACTCATGATTGGGTGGTCCGGGCCCACCATGGCTCTGTTGGTCCAGATCTGTTTTATTTCCCACAAGGCAGAACTTCAATATTTTCTGCGGACAAGACATTGAAGAACCTGCACCACCGACTGCAGGTAGCACTGACATTGGCTTTTATGTACTGATTTTCACTGATTGGAGAGAGGGAGCATGGATAATAATGCCCGCTGAATCTAGTTTTGTAGAATAAAGTCACTCTTATATCGTCACCCACCCAGCGCAGCTCTAAATACGGCAGCTCATATTTCACTGTGAATTGACTCCCCTGATGGAATGAGTGTCTGTGTCCTGTAGGTCAGCAGGAGGAGAGGATGCTGGTCTAATTAGCAGCAGAGGAATCTACTGTCGGCCCAACACCTGTCACCACAGGCTCAACTCTGCCCCCTGCTGTCCGGAAGAGGAAGACAATCAAGGTGTCTGCAGCAAGTGAAT
Organism: Hypophthalmichthys nobilis; assembly: GCA_037950665.1. Classification (NCBI taxonomy): domain Eukaryota; kingdom Metazoa; phylum Chordata; class Actinopteri; order Cypriniformes; family Xenocyprididae; genus Hypophthalmichthys; species Hypophthalmichthys nobilis. Next base: position 18,419,505 of record CM075477.1, on the reverse strand, counting down.
GTGAAGGTATGCAGTATTTATAGGCACATGATCCTCTTCAGTGTTCTGAATACATTTGTTAGACATTAAACCATATATTTAGTAGCAAAATGCACCAATATGCATGCACCGTATGATCTGTCAAGATGTGATGGCAAAATACCCACTTTCGAGCAAGACATTTTGTCATAATGACAATGGCAGGAAGCGGGAGAATATTTCAACACTCCCACTCCCACTGTCACCTCATAAAGAAACAAACACACACAGTACCCTCACACAGAAGACCTGCTGCTCGCTCCAACATTTTAATTAATGACAACAGATTTTCTTCTCATAAGTGCTTTAATGTGGCTTATTGCTGTAGCAGTCCCCTTGGCCGTGGAAATATTATGTTGACGGATGTGCTGTGTCGCTGGGACTCCCTGGATGGAGGCAGCTGTCAAGCCCGAGATGATAACATTAAGGCGAGAAAGTGATGACAAATGCCTGTTATCAGCGAACGAGGCCAGTGACAAATCGAATTGCGGCTCCCAAGAACCCCCATTACACCGTAATAAAAAAAGATTGATGGTCCTCTCTGTCAGGACCTCTGTTAATGCGATTTCGACTGGTCTCTCCGGCTTCCAATTAAGATGGCGAGGAGAAGGAGGGAGAGAGAAGCGACTACACACAACCGACTAATTGGATCTGAGAAGCCAAAGGCGTTCTCTCGTTCTTTTACTCTTCCTTTCCTCTCTCTCTCTTCAGCTGCTACGCATTCTTTCTCTCTCACTCGTGGCAGCGCAGTCTGGAACGAATGCTCTTGCATTCCGTTATTTCAGGATTTATGGCTGGAAGATGGGGATGCAGACTGCGCTGCCGGTGATGGGGAGCGCTGTCTCACTGCCAGCTCCTGCATACAGACGGGCACAGATGGGAGTGGAGACGCAAACCCAGCCAGTGATGAAACGTCCTGACAAACAGTGGGACAGACAGAGAGACAAATAGCTCCATGTGAGCTGCTTGCCATGCAATTAAGTAAATAAGGATTGACTGTGTGTCAGTGGTGGGCTCCGAGTACGTCATTCTTCACTGATGTCTGTGTGCCCACTGATTTCATTACCACTGAATGCTTGTTATGCTCCTAAAGGACTTTTTGAAGATTAGGTGGTGAATGATACAGTGGTGGTTAAGCAAAGAGTTTCACTCACCTTATAAAAAGATGCTCCTGATCGTTTTGCGATCACATTAGGTTGACCTCAGAATTGATAGGCCTATATTTGATTGTGGCTGATTTGAACGTTTGTAACTAGGTCACGTTCGTGCCGGTGACAATATCAGATCTGGAAGCCTGTGTGGCTGCATCTGAAAATTGTAGACTGACCTATAAAAGAAGGTACTGTCCATCAACTCATCCTCCAGAGAGGCCTCCATGGCTCCTCTGTGACCTGAGGATTCATTGAATGATATAGGAGGTTTTATTGTGCCAAGCTTGTAGTTTTCGTCTGAGCTGTGCAGCCAGAGGGGAGCCATTTTGTCATTTTGACAGAACCTTCAAATCTTACTGACATGAAAAGGGGGATGTAACCAACCAATATTTTCACCTCCGTTTTACTTTAAGTATTTGACTTTATTGTATAAAACCGAGTAGTTTGTTGTGATTGACAAATAACAGACAAGTGATTGTGATTGGCTTAAACCTTTTCTTTTTAATGTTTTTTTTTTAATTGTTTTATACTGTATGTATATTTTATTTTATTTAAGAGTAGTGTCAAATTGGAGTTGGGTTATTAAATTAAAATATTTCAATATATATTTTTACCAAAATAGGAAATAGTTGTGGTTCAAACCATTTTTAACCTTTTTAATTTTTATTTAATTGTATTTTTTATTTAATTTTTTAAAATGTATTCAGTATTTTTATTATATTGTTTACAACTACTGTCAAATTTTTGCATTATTAAACTAATTTAATTATTAAATTAAACATACTGTTGACCAAAACAAGACTTTGGTTGTGATTGGATCAAATTTTGTCTTTTTGCTTTTTGAATACAGTACACATAAAATAGTTGCTATTTATTTACTTTTTTTTTTTTTGTATTACTACAAAAACAAAAGAGGAAGTTCTGAAGAATCAACCCATGACCTTGGCGTTGCAAGCACTTGCTCTACCAGCCATTTAGCAAAGCTACAGGAAATCTCTGAAATGCTCTATGTGATCATTGAGCCTCTCTTCTGTATGCATGAGAATGTTTGTCAAATATTCCTTCACATGAGTATTTTGCACGCAAATGTTTATCAGGAAATGCTTGTTTGTGATTCATTCTGTGTCGAGAGAATGAATTTCGCTGAGCAACGTGTGCTCGTTTGATGAATCTGGCCTGTTGAGTTTATGATGATCTAATAAGCTCATTTTGTAGCTTAGCTTTCATCACTTGGGCCCTGCTCAGAGCAGAGCTGTGAATCCAGGGCTAGGGAGGTGTGTGATGGATGGCCACAGTCTGGCCCCTACCTCGCCCCCGTCCGGCTGGAGCTCCCGACAGCCAGGCCGAGGTTAGGGAGACAGAGGAAAGAGATCAATTCTTTGAGCACAGGGAGAAATTAGGCATGAAATTAAAGCGAGCTACTGCTGACCGCCGCCTGATCTTTACTGCAGTTAAGCCTTTATCTCACTCTCTCTATATGATGGCCACAAAAGCAGGGGGCCACTCATGTCCATTTGGCAATGCCCGGGGTAGAGGCTACACCGAGAAATAGAGACAAAAGCAACAGACGAGCCCTGCCTAAGATGGCTGCCAGTTTCAGCTCTGATGACCCACCATTACTTATACTGCTTGAGACCAAGTGCAAGGTCAGTTCAATCTAGCCCCATCATAAATCAATGCACTAGTGGAGAAGCCAAGGTTACAGGCCCTGACAGCCATCACTGAAGAGAGGGTATTTATAGACAAGGAGCGAGGAGGGCTGTGTGTGCGTTTCTTTATCTGTCTGCATGTTTTCTCGAATCGGTGTGTCTAAATGTGTTTGTGTCCCCACACCTGACTTGTGTGTTTGTTGGTTTATCATTCACTTAGGAATAAAAAACGGAAGCAAACTGATTGAAATGTAGAAGGATTTCTTTGTTAGATTTTCTACAAAGTCAATAGTAACTGCTGCTTGAATATTTCAAGACTAACTAATAAGAACAATGTGTTGCAAATGTGCATTTGCATTCATATACATATACACTCTCAGAAGAAAAGGTACAAAGCTGTCACTGGGGCAGGAACATTTCAAAAGGTACACCTTTGTGCCTAAAGAGTACCTAATAGTACATATTCAAACCTTTTTTAAAGGTGACTAGTGACAGCTTTTGTACAATTTTTTTCTGAGAGTGTGCAAACCAAAAGTACACTGGCAGTGCAGCTCTTAATTGCAGTCCCAGAAAAAGTGTAGAAGTCTTTTGGGGGAAAACAGAACAAAGGCTGTCTTGTGTGCCACCTAGAGTCTGCTGTCAATGACAGCACCTAGGTGTTATTACTTTGGTTTCTGCACTAAAGACCACACCTAGAGCTACTGTCTTGTCCTATAGACATGTACAACAATAAATTAATTTTAAACTGATAACAGCCTTAGAAAAGTATAATACTCATAATATTAAAATTGCTTAATGATGCATCACTAATGACTGTTATTCTCTCATCCCTGGTTTCACGGACAAGGCTTAAGATAGACCCAGATTAAAATGCATGATTGAGCTGTTTTAACTGAAAGTAACTTGCACTGACTTATATTAAAATATGTCAGTATTTGTCTCAAAATGCACACCAGTAAGGTTTTTTTTTCTAGGGTACATTTATTAAAGCCACTTAAATACCCTAATTGAACTAAGGCCTAATCCTGGCTCAGTCTAAGAAGTGAAACAGGGCCTCAGTACTTTAAGCATGAACTAAAGCAACTTGGGCATTGTTGGTTAAAATCAAGGACAAACATACTGACATTCAAACATTATTTTATTTAAGCCTACAAGTCAAATTGGTATTGCATTATTAAGTTAAACATATGAATTGAAGATGGGAAAGAATCATATAATAATATTTATAAGATATTACATTGTAGGTAAGATAAAAAGTGAAAGAGAGAAAGTTATGAAGCATGAATATAAAGAAACTAAGCTATGAAATTTTGAGAATTAATGTAGAAGTATAAACAATTTATGAAAAAATAAAAACAGAGACATTAACTGTACATTAGTGCAAGATGTGAAAAAGTAGGCCAGTACAACAGCACACAGTTTGGGGGAAGAAGTTGGAGTATAGCAGTCTGAGTTGTGTGCATTAATGTAACGCATATGAAACAATGAGGGTTTTTTTTTTTTTTTTGTTAATGTAATGTGTAATGTCCATGGAGGCAGATAAAAGACCATGGTGGGTCCTGAGTATTGTTGATGAGGCCAGTTGCGGATGGAAAGAAGCTGTTTTTGTGGCTTTAGTCTTGATGGACCCCAGCATCCTTCCGGAGGGGAGTGCCTCAAAAAGTTTGTGTCCAGGGTAAGAGGGGTCAGCCACAGTCTTAACTGCCCGCTCAGGGTCCTGGAAGTGTACAAGTCCTGAAGAGGTGGCAGATTGCAGCCAATCACCTTCTCAGCAGAGTGAATGACGCACTGCAGTCCGCTTTTGTCTTTGGCAGTGGCAGCAGTGTACCAGATGGTGATGGAGGAGGTGGACTTGATGATGGAAGTGTAGAAGTGCAACAACATTGTCTTTGGTAGGTTGAACTTCAGCTGCCGCAGGAAGTACAGTACATCTGCTGGTGTGAATATTGGGGTGTTTTTTTTTTTTTGTTTTTTTCCAAAACAATGGAGGAGGTGGCTGTGATTTGCTCAAACTTTGTCTTTTTGAAGTCTTGAGTATTTGCCTTACAAATATACCAGGCACAATTCTTTCTTACTTACTTATTTATAAATATCAGCCTTAGAAAACTGTAATATTCATAATATTAATTTGTATATCGCTGCATCACTATTGACTATTAAATATTTGCAATACTTATTGCTTTTTATTTCTCTGAACATTAGGCATGATTTGTTAAAGCAAGGACAAACATATCAAAGATCTGATTGTTTCAAATCAAACCTCTTATTTATGATTAGATTTATAACAAAAAAACAATGAAATAGGAATTCTGCCCCAACAAACTACCTCATAAAAGTACTAAAGCACTGCCTCACGCATGACTAGATTTTTACATTTTCTAAAGAAAATGCGACTGATGCTTGTCCTCCTTGTCACAATCATTCCTCCTCCATTGTAAATCTATGTAACACGTAAAATTATGCTGTCTTAAAAAGTACAATTTGAAATGTGATTCATGTCTGTAGCTCAACAAAGCAGAATGAGTTACCCAATGAATTTTAATGCTTAAGATGGGTGTGTTTAAAACCCTAAAATCAAGTATGAGCAAATAGTAATGGTGATGAATGTGTAACTACTAATGAATGTGTAAAATTACACTCAAAACTACATGAACATCCACACAGAGACTGTCACGTCCCTCTTTCTCTGTCTCTGTCATTCATTTGCATCATTTGCAACTCAATCCTCCACCATTCTTTTTGTCAACATGCCAGCAGATAGCTGTCAAATATGACACGTTCCTGCTACTTTGCTGCCAAGTCTCTTAAACAACTCACTGACAACTCTCAAATCAGTGTGAGGCACGCCAGGTCTTTAACCTAGACACCAAGATACATAATTTCTTGTTCACCTTTGTGTATTTCTACTAGATTGTTTCTAAGCGGGAATGCATATGCATATGCTTCTTGATGTAAATATACATTTACGTCTGGTTTCCTGTTTGAAAGATAATTTGAATATACATTTGCGACTGGTTTCAGAGAGATGTTTCTTTTCTCTTTTTTAACTGAGAAAGCTTTGCCTTTTGTTTTGATCCTGTAGTGATCCAGATCTAAAGATATAAACCGGTTTCTTTGGTGTTTGGTGTCTGTGGTGTATTGGAACTCTGAAACTTATTAGCATCAACATTTCAACATTCAACATTTCATTTCACAGTTTTCTGTAAAGGATTTGCAAAGAGGAACATGTGCTTTATATGTGTGTATATGTAAGCTAATAACGCTGTGAAACTGTTTTCACAGCGTTATTAGCTTACTGATCACATACTGAGCAAAATACCACTTGATGCTTTTAACAAAGAATCTAAATACAAAGTTAAAAACTGTGAAATGTGTTGCACATTTCAGATTAGATAAGAACTTGACACTTCATTCAGTCTGTTTGTTCTTTGTGTCTGAGTTTGCTGGTCTATTAATGGATGTGTTAATGTCTCTTTGTGACTAGGGAGACAGTGGTCTGAAACTGCAGTAATGTTAGATGCTGCTAAAAGGTAACATTTTATTCTTATAGATCTGTCTTATTGTGAATATGACCTTTACTTGTGGTGTCATATCCAGTTGGACACTAGAGGGAGCTGAGGACACACTCTTGAAACTAGAGGGAGGTCAAAGGTCAAATGTTTCTCCCTGAAATTCCTTGGCTATGTTTGAAATACTACTTAGTATATAAAACAGTACACAGTATGCAATAATAAACATTTCAGTCAGTAGTATGAGATATTGTTTTCACATGATCTGATCACATTGTATTGCAGAGTGCTGTGCAGTTATCATTTCAGAAATAATCTTTTTTTGTTTTTTTTTTTTTTTTTTTAATACTCATTTCCAAAAGCAACTATTTTGGATTTTAATCTAACTGTCTAAAACCTTCTTAACTCTTGGTGGTATGAACAAACAGTGAGTCAAGGGCACTTCCATTCCGTTCATTTGCATTGTAAATGAAAGATCAATCAATTGCATTGTATAACACATTATTTCATATATTTTTTCATATACTTTTTGTAGTAGTCTGTTGTATTTGTATTCTGGACACTGGCAAATGTAGTAGATATGAGCGGTTCCCGACCATAAATTTAGGTAGGGCAGATTCTGGTTCTTAGTGCTAGTTTATGTTAAACATTTTGAAAGCATTATATTCTAATCGCTGAACACATGCATACATACTTTTGACAGAGGTCTTATGTCCTTGTGTTATTCAGCCTGAGGATGGTGCTCTAATATTGATTGACAGGCTTTAAGTAGCTACACGCATAGAATGCTATCTTACGATTGCCTCATAATAGTAGTATCATAATACATGCCTGCTGAAGCCATACGTTACATTTTTTTAAATATCCTGCTTGCTTTACAACTTAAAGTAGTATAGAAAATACGAAAAATATTTGTTGCAGAATACTAAACACATTTACAATTTATTAATGATTCAGTTTATATAAAGGTGTATGTTTTGGATTAATATTTTGGTGGGGCACTGCCCCACCTGCCCTTACAGACGAGCCATGGCCGGTATTCAGAATAGCATACTACCATACTACTCTTACCATTTCTGAGTTTAACTCCACTTTTAGACATACACTCACAAACTTTCCTAAGCACTTCCCCTCAGGGTAATCCCGCCGCCATTTTGAAGTGCATTCAACTTCGTCAAGTGATGAGGGAAGTTTATTTGGACAGACCCTCGACCCCTCGATTTTGACAGAGGGAGTGATTCTACTTATATGTACACTAATTTACCCACAAGGGATCAAGGGCTTAGGGCGTTTCATTTAAATCCATTGCAACGGTGTCACCAGTAGTGGGCACTCGTGCATCGTAAGCAATGATGTACATATGAGTAAATGAGATGGAGGGAAGTTGGCGTGGGAAGGACATAAAAAAGTGAACTTAAACGCAGCCATCTTTGTATGTTAGAATTAGCAACAGCATGCTGGCATACTACTAATTTAGCCACTCATAAAATAATTTTGCATATTGCTTACTATGTGGCCTACATATATGAAATAAGTATATGTATTAAGCTATTCTGAACATAACTTATAGATAAACCTGTCAAATACTACATCAAAAATAATAATCCTGAAAAAAAAAAAAAATTTAAAAAAGCTCAAACTCATCAATCATTTGTATTCTATTATTATACGTTTAACAACAGTTGTCGAATCTGCTGTTTGCTGATTTTATTTTTAAGAACTAGGCTTCTTGACTTTTCTGGCAAATGGTAATATTACAAAATTCTTATGAAGCCTTAGATTTCTCTGAGGGATCATGAAAAAAACAGTGATTCCCAACCTTTATTCATTCACAAATGCCGGAAGACATTTTACTGTCCTAATTTACAACGTCAAAACAATAAGCCAATACACAGCTAGAATACGCAAGGTACAAGTGTCTGAGTACAGTCTTCTCTTTTATACGGCTCTAAAGGGAGTTTACCTAGAAACCTATTTGAAGTCATTGTACTTCCATTCTTTTTGTGTAGTGGGCCTAAATTTCAACAAGTGGTGATAGGTCGCAACTACCTGTAACGGCGGAGTATAGCCGAAGAAAAAAGAGCCTTGAATGTCTGCCCTCTACGAATGACAATAAGCACAATTTCCCAGTTTGCATTGTGGCCTGTAGTCAGCGAGTGTGAGCTGGATTCTTTCTCAGTCAGACAGGGAATTTCTTTCACCCCTTAGGTGGCACTTTACAGCTCTTTAAAGTGAAAACAATGAGAAGCTGTAATCAGCCAGGAGTTATTAAGTGTTCTTGAAGGCTAGTGCTTTAACCTTTAACGGTCCGGGTCATCTGCCCAACATCAGCAAAAAAACGCTTTTGTGTAAGACTCTCCAACACACCTGAAGAGCCATGTTGGTATTAAAGGGACAGTTTACCCAAAAATGAAAAGCGTTTACTCACCCTCACGTCATTCCAAACCTGTATGGCTTTTTTTCTTCTTTTTTTGTTTTTGCCCATACAATGAAAGTCAGTGGGGTCCAACACAAAGTTGCATGGACAAAAAACACAGAATGTCATCTGTTGATTTAATGCATTAATTTAACAATAACTTGTTAAAATGATTTAATGCATTTAACGCACACGCCCTGCCCTAGACCTATTGTAGTTCATCTACATTTAATACAGTTGATTCGTGACGGACATTATGCATGGCAAAAACTTACTGCATGATGTAGCCTTTAGAATGTAGTTAAAATGCCCTTAAAATTCAAGATGGCAGGGCAAAAATGCCAGTTTTTTTGTCTTATTTATTCAGTCTTATTTATATCAGGTGATATAGTTAAGCAATATCACACAAGTGCTGTTTTTGTCCCGAATGAGTACAAATTGTGATATTGATTTTATACAACAGTTCAATAAATAAGTAGTTAATATTGTGTTATTTTAGACACAATATTGTCTGATTTTGCTCAATTTTTGACAATGAAAATATTACCTGTAAAGCCAGAGCATAACTGTGCGTCTCCACAGTGGTGTTTCGTTTCTGAATGAATCCGCATTTTGGGTGAATCAGTCGAGTGAACCAATGATTCAATGGTCCATTCATAAAGAGATCCATTTACTTAATTCCTGAATAAATCAGCCGTTTGAATAAACTGAATGAATGACTCAGTATTTTACTCATTTAAACATTTACCGCCATCGAATGGCAGTTTTAGTTTCTTATTTAGAGTATTAAAAAAATCATTTCATATTTTGGGAATAGTTTGCCCAAAAATAAAAAATTCTGTTTATTTACATTTACTCACCCTCATGTAGTTTCAAACCTGTATGACATTTTTTCCTTTGCGGAACATAAAAGAAGACATTTTGAAGAATCTTGGTAACCAAACTGTTTTGGTCTGTAAATATACACAAAGTTCTGACATGAAACTCTAGATGGCGCTGGCTGATAGGTCCTTAACTCATTTGGTAGTGATCACATCATTATCTACATAGCGCAGTTGATTGGTTGCTGTGGTATCAGCAGCCAATGAGCTTGCTGCTCAATCATTCAAATACTTGGTATTTTTTGCTGTTAGCAGTCTGTAGTGCGCTTTCAGAAACCCTCCACCTTCCCCAGCTCCACTTGTATAGATCTGCTATGAGGTTTATCTCATGTCTGTTATATGTGCAGCAGCAGCATGTCTTACATGCTCACACCAATGTCTTTGAATGTATTGGTAGTAGCAAGTCTCTGTACTTGCTCTGCAGCAGCAGCAGCATAGCAGATCTATTCTGCCAAGAAGACCAAATACATTACATTGCCAATCTCTCCGAGAGTTGTCATGACAGAACTCTAATTACCAATTTAGATGCAGTTTCTGAAAAAAATTCATGTTCGTTGTAGCTTAAAAGTTTAAGAGTGGTAATAAATTCTATGTTGAATCAAATAAAATTTTTATTTCTTTTTAAAGCTACTTTTTGAAATGTCTATTTGATGCTTTTCTCATTTAACACAATAATGACTTATTAAAAAAATTATCTTTTGGGGGTAATTTCTCTGCCGAATTTTATGATTTATAATGTAATTAATTGGATTAACATATTTTATCGCTTGGCAGTCCTGTGTTCCACATACAAAAATTAATTCACACAGGTTTGGAACAACATGAGGGTGAGTAAATGATGAGAGAATCTTCATTTTGGGGTGAATTATCCCTTTAAGACATCATTGTTTTGGGCCAATCAAGAAGTCCACTGTGATTGTTTCCCTCCTGAGGTATTAGATGCATGATCACACGTAAGTGGCAGTGATAAGTGGTTGCACCATGGTGGTTAGGATTGCATCTCTGAACATGTTCTCAGAGAGGAGCAGTGAAGTCTGGCTGTAATTAACACAGGCAAACTGGCATTCCCACTGCAGCAGGTGCTAAAAAATGCCCTAATTGTGTGACGATGAATGGCTTGTGTCAAAAGGGACATCATCTGCTGGATAAGTACGTGTGTGTTTGTGGGTGTATGTGTCATAGTGAACACTTCTCACTACATAGCACATTATAGGATGACTTTTTTGGGAATTGAGTGGATGGCTGGGAAAGCTGTTGCTGTTCTGTTCACCACCCAGACTGCTTTTTAGTCCCCAGAAAGTGACTGTATTAACAGAAACATACACTTAGCTAGACTTACAAACATCTCTGTAAATCAGTCCCACACATAGAGTAATATGCACCGCAGGGAGCCATGCCTAAGAAAAAAGTAGTTAAGTATTTGTGAAAAATTCATTTTCACATACACGACTTCCACCTGGGAAGTTTGGCAGCTGCTCAACTTGTTTAACGTCCCACCATATAGATCTTTATACTTGTAGAGCATAAAAATAATAAAGTGTGTAAAACTTGTTTGATATGAGTGCCGGCTACAGCGTGCTGAAGTCACACTTCCGTAAGCCATAAAGGGGTGTGGAGGAAGCATATTTTTGGCCTTGTGTTCCAGATGTTTGTCATCCTCAACATGTCAGAGGAACCTCTGAACAATTTGTCAAATACCTCTTTTTTGGACATTCAACACTTGAAAGGCATGAGGCAGGTTGTTTTTAGGACAGTTGTGACAGTGGCTTTCATGTTGAGATAATATCCACCGTTCTACATCTGGAGCAAGCTGGGAATGCAATCCCACAATAAAAAAAGACCGCAGAATTGTTGGTTTTCCTCCTTTCGCTCATCTAAATCATTTTAATCGTTCCAGGTTTGGACACAGCTGACAAAGGCAGATGAACACAGAGAAACAAGCCCTCATGTTCTGTTGAGATTGACTGTTTTACTGCTTGGGCTTCCAGTGAGCTATGAATTATGTATAAAAAGAATGTTGTAATTTAAAAATGAAGCTCTTATTTTTCCTACAAATTCTTTTAATAAGTTTTTTTTTTTTTTTTTTTTTTTTTGACCAAATCAAAACCAAGTATATGCAGATTTTTTTTTTTTTTTTTTCAAACTGTACCCTTTGTTTTACCATGGAGTAGACATAAGCTTTTAAGAAATGTGACTGGTATCTATACTAGTAACGTTGTTTATCATGTAGCAAAAATATATACTACCGCTCAAAAACTTTATATGGTAGTGTATAGCAGAAAAATACAATAAAATAAATCAGGAACATATCTGATGTATACACCAGTCATTCTATAAATAAAGCATACATTTTAATCAGAAAATAAGACTCCAAACTTTTAACATGTTTCACGGAGGTTATTTGAAGCATGTTATTAAATTGAAATTTTGTTTATGATCGGTTCTCGTACCTTTAGGATCAACCTGTTACTACTTTTTGAACTATTAAAATGGCCCTTGGGCTCTCTCAGACCCCAAACAGCAAATGAGGGTTGAGTTTCACACTGATCTCTCTGTTCTGCAAGTGAAAACAACCCAGTAGTAGATAGAAAACATTATTTCCCCCATATTTGTACTAAACAATCTACCAAATTATCACTTCTTTCCTCTCCTTAATTTAATGATCTGTCCCCATTGTGTGGCCGAGGACATGTCCCCAATGAATATATAGTCTCATTGTAATACTCCCAGTTGTCTTTTTCAAAGTCAGGCTAATAACATGTCTTTATACCCAGCAGGAGCCTTTTCATGTTGTATTTATGAGCTAGCTGCACTTTACATATTCATTCTGCTGGTGTTAAACAATTGCCGGCGGGCTGCCGGGACTCTCTGTCCCTTAAGCTTTTCCAAAGCCACCTACCATTCTGGTTTACAGCTGTGGGACCGGACCCTCGCATCTTTCACGTAGAGCAAGAGAACCAGCAGGAAATACGCAGTTGGACTTTCTTTATACTTACTCCAATGAATCAAGTGGAATTTGGTTCGTACATACCAATACATCAACATGTCTCACCCCACTTCACAACAGCACTCCACTGGAGAGGCTAAACTTAGTGCAGTGAACCGCCGCGTTGACAGTGCAGACATCAGATGTTTTGCTCAGCCCTACCGGGTCAGAAAGAGACTCTGAAGTGACATGAGAGTGACATACACAAACACGGGAGAGCGGAGGCCAGGACTCGCTCTATTACACCTTACCCGGCTGCAGAAAGAAGCGTGGGAGCTGGGAAGGGGGTGGCGGGGTTACTGTAACAGCACAGCCCTCGACTCTACAGGCCTCGTTCAACACAAACAGGGCATCCCCAGGCTCCGGGAGACAGGCAGGCCAGATAGAAGGCCAGTGATTGATTAGCCTCCCCTGCCAGCACATTGACAGCTCGTGTCGAGGATCCAGTGAGTCCCGTATCAAATGTATCAACTGCTCGCCAAAACAGTTCTTATTTCAGTCGGCCCCCCTTCCCTCCCAGTTCCCTCCTCCTTCTTGCCACTGCCAATACATCAACTTAAAAGAGTCTCATTCAGTGATGCTTCCAGGTATAATCCACATCTATTTCCTCACAATTAAGGCTCTTTTTTATTCATTTGACCATGTAATTAGAGCCCTTTTAATGGTTTGCTTTAATATTTCACACACTGAAAGCAGCTAAACACAACAATGCAAAATTTCATCAACTACTGTTGTCGAAACCACAATTATTTATTTTTATGTGTATAATATATATATATATATATATATATATATATATATATATATATATATATATATATATATATATATATATATATATATATATATATTTGTATACAACACAGCCCTGTTTCTCAGAGGTGGTCACAAAGTAAGTGGCAGCAAAGATTCTCATTGACCCCTGGTGTCTATTTCTGGGGGCTTTGATAAGGAGGTCTCAGAGTGTTTTGGTTGGGGGTGGAGGTGGCAAAGGGAGAAAGCTTTGAGATCTAGAGACAGGGCAGTGTGAGAGAGAAAAGGAGAGAAGGACATGGAGGTCCTGCATGAGGTTATCAGGACGTCAAAATATCTGGGTCCCTCTGTCAGCAGAGCAGGGTGATTAACACATCGACGGCCACGAACGGGAAAGCAGGCAGGCAGAGGGGTGAGACCAGGGAGATAACAAGGCTGATTGACATATGAAGGGTGAGAGAGAGAGGGAATGCTTGTGGAATGCCGTGTTGTTAGCCCTCCTGTCCTTCCAATGTCTTGCATTTTCCCCCTTTCTAGTTGTATTTCTGATGGTAGGCAACTAAACATTGCTGGGTTTACAAAGGTTGTATAGAATTTTGCGCAACTAGAACAATGTGGATTTCACATATTAATTATTATAAAAAAATAAAAAATTATCAAGAGATTTTTTATATATATATATATATATATATATATATATATATATATATATATATATATATATATATATATATATATATATATATATATATATATATATATATATATATAGTCAACTATTATTCAGACACTGAACATTTCATTTATTATTACAGTTTATTCACTATAGTTCAAAAAATGGTAATAAAATATGACCTCAGAGTTAAACTGTGTCAGAAAGAAAATGATCTTAATTATGTCAGATAACACTTAAGCAAAACACGGTCAGGTCAAAGTGTCTGAATAATTTTTGGTTTCAAATTTTTATCAATTTTACTGGTAGTCCACTGTATGAAGAATTTTTGGGTATAATATGTCACAGTTTACTTTATTTTGCTATCCTCACTAGTAAAATAAGCACCCACTAATAAAAATATATAAAAAATGTCTGAATAATTTTTGGTTTGACTGTGTATATATTTAATGTTATATATAATAATAATAATAATATATAATAATATTTTTTAAGAATTATTTGAATAAATACTAATAAATAATTACATGGATAAATGACTAAATAAATTTAAAATAAAATTGTCTTTTATTTAAAATATATTTTCTTTAAAATAAATGTATAAAGAAAAACAAACAAAAAATTAAAAGACTGTTAAAGCCTTTTAAAGGGAAAAAAACTATTTTGATGGCATACATAATATTTATTTCTTTTTATCATCTATTTATGTATATGCATGAGCAAACATACAGACCCTTATATGCAATAACTAATCCAGATTAGCAGCCAGATTTAAAAATACTTAAATGAAAACAGGACACAAAGGTACTGAAGCATAAAGTAGCAGTTCTCATTCATCTACGGTCATGTTGACACATTTAACAAGTCCTTGTTGAATTTAACAAGCCCTCTGTTCAGTAGGCAATCCAGCAGCACTTGATCTCCGGCCTCCATGAATGAGCTAGTTAGGCATATCACTTAATTTGGCCTAATGGAACACGCATCATATCCAGCTTTATCACACACAGTATGGCTGCTCAGGAGATAAGAGCTCTTTGGTGATCACTGACTATTTAGTGCCTGTAATCTGCTGTTAGAGACCCCTTCCACGCTTTTACTCGTTTATTCAGATCTCATTGTGCTGTATGAACAAGAGTGCAACCAGCTGACTGCTGTAGGGAGTCCACTTAAAGACCATTTGTCACAAAGCACAGCAAATAACAACAACAGGCTATAATAATAAGTACAATTACAGTCACAGTAGTCATTATTTACTGCATTGTTCTAGTTAGACATTCTACAATTTGCATGGGAGTTTGTATGGTCTTATTTAGATATTCTTGTAAGTAGGTAGCTACTTTGCGTTGAGTCTGTGTTGAGTATATCTCAGCCAGCTCAAAGCAAGTTCTCATATTATTTTAGCGCTTAAGGCAGAGTCCAGTGGATTTATTCTGAGCAAAGCCTGCACAGCGTCTAATTGGTTCCCCAGGTTGTCTGTATAGGTAACATCTTGTTTCCATGCTAATGATGCTGTAGTGTGGTTTTACAGCTGCAGAGGGACAGCAGAGGTTACGGGGTCAAGGAAGGCGTGAGGGTGGCAGGGGATCCCCGTGCTTGTGTGAGACTGACCCCAGAACAGCGTATATACACCGGAGGTTTTACAGCCGAAACATTTGGGTTATCTGGTGTTAGTTGCACGTGGTGTTATGTTAACCTGACTTATGACTTGAAATGACATGAGAGAATTTGGCCATTCTCTCATCTGAGCGCACTTTTGCAGACCCAAGCACAGTCGCTTTATGATTATTTCTAGATTTTAGCTCCAGATGCAAAAGCAGATATATATATATATATTCTCATGGCTACTAGATGGACATATGTCAGTGGCCATAAATGTGTTCTTTTATCAAACATACTGTGAATTACACTGCATCTAGTGAGCATCAGGCGCACTGAATCGCTCACAAACAATTCAAATGTGCATATGGACCTGACATACTTTGTATGGAAAAATAATTACGCCATCCTTTGAAGATGACTATATAAACACAAGCACTCTCTACATGCCATTTTGTCCTTTCAACTTTGCCTTTCCTTAAAATTCCAGCAAGATTTGCACCTTCTCTGCTTTTTCAATCTGTTCATTCTTTGAGTCTGCCCTCACTCTGCTTCCCTCTCTTTCTGTCCTTCTTGCTTATGGCCAAACTCTGCTGGTTGCTTTCTTTTAGCTTCTTTCTTTTATTTTAGTGGCCTAATCTGGAGTCCTAATCCCCTTGTCTTTCTTTTCATTTTTGACAGAAACATCTATGGTGTTGCCTTGTGAATATGGGATGACAAACCAGTTCATTTAAATGTATCCACTGCAACCATGTCTGCATATAATTTTGCTATCTTGTCATAAGTATTATTATAAATGTTTAATTTTTGATTTGAATGCTTGTAGACATAGTTAGAATCAGGATAGTCACCATCTAGCCAAAAACATACTAATTTTCCTGATTTTTTGAATAAATGTTTATTTAAGAAATATATATATTATAGATATAGATATATATAGATATTATAGATATAGATATATATAGATTGATATTAATTATAAAAAAATATATTTTATAATATTTTTAATTATCTTAATAATGATTACATAGATGATTTTAACAATGATAATATATATCTTTAAATATTTTTAAATTATTAATAATTTTATATTCTAAATTATTTTGTGTGTGTGTATGTGTGTGTATATATATATATATATATATATATATATATATATATATATATATATATATATATATATATATATATATATATATATATATATATATATACTAACATGTAACCAACAACTTGTATATTACCTTTGATTAAAAGAAAAAAAAACAGTCTACACTCTGTAGTGAGCATATGTAGAGTAAATGTCATCATTTTGGCTTATTTGCAGTTTAAAAAATTTAGTGTTAGAATTTCCCCCGGTGTCCCTTACTGTAGGTGTTTTGGTCTCATAAAGCTTTCAAGAATTTCGAAAAGATCTGACACGGTGAGATCCTGGATCTGTTATCGACCTTGGTGTTTATAGTCTTAAGAAAACACGGCAGTATCTCTTCTTGTATCTTGAGGTTTGTGTATTGTGAACGGTCTGTATTTCTCAGCCTTTATCTGTGCATGTTAGACTTTCCAGATATGAGCTGAAGAGTGTGTCAGACAAGACACTATGAGAAGAGGCCTCCAGCGGAAACATGATCTAGCATAAGGGATTCTCTCTCTCACTCTGTCATCCTGGCTGGAGAAGATTGAGAGACGAGTCAGATTCCCTGTGGGCCACTGAAATCTCTTTCTTCTTTGCCCCTGCCTTTTCCCTCTCTTTCTCAATTCTGCAGTAGTCACCCTCACCCTAACCCTGTCCCCACTTAAAAAGACAAGATTTTTTAATAGCCCAGCAGAACGGCTGTTAAATGCATTGATGTATGACAGGGAGAGAAAAAGAGAAAGAGATGGACAAACAGAGGGATGGAGGAACAGAACAATAGAAAGCAGCTAACTAGGGAGAGATTAAATGGGTGTTTTAAAAAAGATAAAGAATCTAAGATTATTGGATTGTGCGAGAAAAGAGTAAAGAGCAATAAAGATGTGAAGTGAGATTGCCAGTTTGACGTCTTTTTTTTGTGAGTGAACACATCCAAATAATAAAAAAGGTATATGCGTTGTCCGATTTCAAATTAGACAAAATATTTCATAAACGCAAGGGGGAACTTTGTGAATGACGAACGTTCCGGTTCTGCTGAAATCTGTGGAGTTCGTGTGGGCCCGCTGTGTTTACAAGACTGTAAATCACGTTTTGCTCAAGAGATAGTGGCCATGTAACAGTTCAAAGACAAGAGAGCCGAGAGGACAATAAATACCATTCTACCATGGTCTTGTGTTCAGATGTTCTCAAGGACATATCTTTTTTTTTCAATGCATAGTCTTACCATTTGTTGAAGGTGTATAGAATTATAGAGCAAATGCTGGATTCTCAGAGCCAGAGAAAAGCAGAGTAGTTACATGCCATTGCAACTCATTTTACCCATAAGTCAAACCACAACACAACTTTGGCATCATGTATTACCTCTGATTTTAATTGAAGTATAGCCTACTTAAACTGTCTATTTGTGTGGTGTTTGGCAAAAACAAACATGAGAATATGTAAGGAATATTTTCCATTTTTGTTTAAATAGTTATCCTAGTAAAATCCTAAACAAATTACCTCAGTTTTCAAAATGAACCACGAGGATGTCCAGGATCACGTGATCATACATGTTAAAAATTACTTCCTCGAAGTAACCATCGGAGGTATCCATTCACTATCCGTGTATGAAAAGCCTTTCTTAAAGTAATTTGATTGCTCATTTGCGTCTGGGATGACCTTTTGAGTTGCATTCACTTCCAACAGTGATCCTAAAGAGCACAGTCAAAACGTTCGGATTTTGTGCCGAATCACCATTGGTGAAAGTCGTTTACATATGAGTCTTTGACAAATGCCATTAAATTGTTTTCTGCGACTCCGAGCAACAATGAACACAGCCGTGAGCCGTGATGTCCAATTTTCCAAACAAATGACTCTTATGAACCGGTTCTTTTTATTGATTTGGTCAAAAAGATTCACGAAACAGCCTCAAACTTCCTTTACGTGTTAGTGATTTGATTTAGACTCAATCAGTAAGTGAATCGTTGAGTTCACCGAGTCGTCACTGAGTTCCCAACTGACTCCCTCAGTGAACCGTTTATCATTTTCAGACCGATTCTAAATGAACTGGAAGCCTTTACTTTTTTTTTTTTTTTTTTTTTTTTATAAATATTTCACAAATAATGTTATTGGCCATTGTTTATCATAGTGATGTGCAGTTGTGATGTTGAATTGACTGTAAGGGAAACTTTTTACTACTTTGTAGTAATATTTGAAGTATTACAGAAATATTGTTACAAAACAGACTGATATAGAATACACAAATCCAGATCACTAAAACAATCATTAGTAATTTTCCAACTAAAAAGGTAATTTGGCTACTGAATGTTTAATTTTAGGAGCCAATGGTTCCCTAGTCATTTTTAGTATGGAGCCCTGTTCATTAAATACTGAAGAAGAATGTGTGCAGAAAAAAAAGTTACTAAGGTTTGTCCATTTCTCTCTTTCAGCATTCTTTGATGCTGTTTTATTTGTTGGATTTTACCAAGAATCCTGTT
Organism: Hypophthalmichthys nobilis; assembly: GCA_037950665.1. Classification (NCBI taxonomy): domain Eukaryota; kingdom Metazoa; phylum Chordata; class Actinopteri; order Cypriniformes; family Xenocyprididae; genus Hypophthalmichthys; species Hypophthalmichthys nobilis. Next base: position 18,400,267 of record CM075477.1, on the reverse strand, counting down.
CGTGGTCGACAACTGTTTCCTGATCCAACAACACTCTGTAGCTGTCCTCTGGAGTCAAAACCCGGAAAAAGCTACGGAACTGTAATCCCAAACATCATGACCACATTTCCTTCCGGACATCAGTCCGACAGTCATCGGTCCCATCGCCGGATCTTTCAGACAAACTTGGCAAACCACACAGGCAGGCCGCACGGTCATTCTGTATTCAAAACTTATACGGTTCCTCTGTTTTATTGTGCTGAACTTTATGCTGTGGTAGGTAGTGGCAGCTTTAACAATACGGCAACACTGATTTAGTCTACACTCAAAAGTCAAAAGTCTATAGTCAAAACGTCTGCTCTACACTTTAATGTTAGGGTCCAAACATATTTCTAACCAGGTTTCTAACCAGACGTGTAGAAAAGTCACAGAGCAAGTGATTAACTGAAACTTCAGACACATTTGTGAATTTAATCAATGAAATATGCAGCACTACCTCATATTGGAGACCTGTGCTAGCCTAAAATACATTTGGAAAAGTGAAAAACTTCCGTCACTCTTTGGCTTTAAACCCACGCAAGGCTCTGCAATGGCATTTGCCAGCCAGCCAGGAACAATTTCCCACGCTTTTACCCCACTTCGCCGACAGAAAAAGTGGCCGTCGGCTTTGCCTGAACAGCCTTCCTGAATCCTTGCTCTCCTGCGACAGCGTGTCGTTTTATGTCTAGCTTAAGCCTGCAGTTATGCCGCCGTAAATTTAGCCATTTCAGACATTCAGTCACTTCTCTCAGCTATCGAGCAGCAGTGACCCGCCAGTGCTTTTACAGCCTCTTTGCTGTGTGTGTGTGTGCTGATCATGTATTGTAATAGCAGAACAAAGATGTAAAAAGCAGTCCGTGAGGAGGGCAGGGAGAATAGATGGTAGATGGAGAACATGAATGTGCTGTGAGCGGGGCAATGCTTGGAATGAGGCCAAGGTAACTTTCTCACAAATGGAGGCCAGACACCAGCACAAGGCGTGTGAAAAATAATGAAATGGTAACATGGGAAGCATGGCTTTATTCTGTAAAGCTGCGTTCAAAGTAGCAGAATCAATTAGGTTATGAAAGCAGTAGAGCCTTGTTTGGTAACTATCTTAAACTGTGAAAAACTAATTTTGAGAACAGGTTTGGTTGATGTGTGTTTTATAAACTGAACTGTACCACATATAGCAGAGAATTTAATTCTAAGTAAATCATATTTAAATCATAAAGTCTAAATGTTCATTATGTGTTCATCTATTCCTATCCAGGGCATAAAATGTGTAACAGCTTTTCTACGGTTGTGATCTGGGAGTCCAGTCTGCATGTGTGTGGTGTGCTCAGTGACAACCTAAACCTGGTTTTTGGATGACTGTTGACCTTCACCTCTCTACCAACCCAGGCTCTTAAACAGGGCGTGACGTGGCTCTTTAAGTTACCACCCAGGAACCAATGCTGCCTGCAGCTCAGCCTGGCTGATGGATCTGAGAGCAGCCGCCAACCTCCAATCACCCCAGACACGAGCCCCAGGACCCCACACCACCCCAAGGTACAGCTCTGTCTCACACACACACACACACACAAAACATTTAAAGTGACATGCAAAGAAAAAGAAGTAGAAGTCTGTGAAATGCAAATAATAAGATGTTACTGTACTCAGTCCATGCAGCGGATCAGACCTGATGGCCTCAATACAAACAGCTGGCACACGATCAGTATGAGTGGGCAGAGTGCTAGATGTTGATACCATATTGTTCAGCATGTTCATATGGAATATATATTACTAACATATGTTCATTGAGGAAAAAAAGTATATCAGGTCAAACTCAATGGGACTGTGAAACAACCACAGGCTGTAAGTATGGGAATAAACTGCTGTAGTATCTGCAGGTAGAGATTTTTCATAAGCAGATGCCAGTAAAATACCTGCCTCCATATGGATATATTCTTCCATTTGGATATATATTTGTTAAACAAACTCTGTACATGTGGGGGGAAAATACCCCCCCAAAAAACCTTGATGAATGCACACAGGGGGTCAAAATGAACATACTGGATTCAGTGGTTTTCTACAAAGAAAATAGAATTATTTCTGAAGGATCATGTGACACTGAAGACTGGAGTAATGGCTGCTAAAAATTCAACTTTGCCATCACAGGAATAAATGACATTTTAAATAATATTACAATAGAAAACAATTGTTTTAAATTGCAATAATATCTTACAGTATTAATGTTTTTACTGTATTTTTGATCATATAAATGCAGCCTAAAAAGACAAAAACATTTACAGAGCCTAAACTGTTGAACTGTATAGTGTTTATATTTAATATAACTATAATATCTCTGTTTATGGGCAATTTTTTTAATACGCTGCCGACTATTACACTTTTTTTTTCTTGTAGACATGTCCAGCAAGTCTCTCACAAAATGTTTTCCCCTTTCTGTCTTTTTTTTTTTTTTTTTTTGCTGATTTACCTCACTTCCTTTTGAGAGAAAGAGAACAGAACCCGTCAAAAGTTTGGATTTGCTTACTCGTTGTCATCTTTTGGATCCAAAGAAACAGTTATTCAGGTGTGTCCAAACCTTTGGTCAGTAGTGTATGAAATAAAAATAGCCTAACAAGTGAAGAAAGCACTTTTTAAACATAGTATAAGAATAAACATAGAAAGAATAATTATATTTAAAAAAATAAATAAAATAAAAAAAAACTGTATTATTGACAAATATATCATTTCGACCCCAATATGAAGACTTGAGGGGTCGTGATGCAATAATGTCATTTTTTTTTTATTAACCTTATACCAATAAATAATGACATTGCTGAGGCTCAAAAACAAGATTTATGAGGAATACATGCAATATCAGGGAATTACATGCTTCTGAATATTCCAAAAATCACACCCAGTTGGGTCAGTTTGACCCTTTTCATGCATTTTAGTGGTGGGCAGCTTTGGTTGCATTCTCAAAAGCATGCAGTTTTTGGTGCATCCGACAGGTTTGCAATCTCATTAAAATAGCTGCGCTAATTTTACATTATTCATGATTTGTTTTTGCATCAATCATATTACATATTGTATACATCTCCTCCCTTTTCAGCAGGACTGTTTAAAGAGCCTCCATGGTGGTATGATAAGATAATGAGGCATTGATATATGCCGGGGGGGGTCGATTGCGTATTTGCGCTTTAACCCACCTTGTGCGGTTCGAGCCCACCGACACAAATGCAAACATATGTGAAGGTCTGTGTCGAATGCGGTCACTTTGACATTAGTCTTTGGAGATCATTAGCTGGTGTTGGGCCAATTACATTCTTTGCATACTGAACTAATCTGTAGCTCTGCTGTCGAGGTTCCTCACCATTAGTGTGTTTGCTTATCCATTTCCTTCCCTCCCTCCAATTAACATGTCCCTCACTCTGGGTTTGTTCTGCCGGTGTGTGTTGCTGTGACGCCTGTCCATCACCCTGAGTCCCTCTGAAAGGACACTTTAAAAGTGAGAACAATGCTGCCACCTCTCAATCACCGCTGAGTGGTATTGGTACTCAAATGAGTGTTCTTCCCTGGGGTGTGTTTTGTCTTGCTGGGTTTCTTGGCCTGCTCTGTGATGAATCTTAACTGTAAGCGGGGCTGTCGCATGTTACCGTGGCGAATGGTATGGCGAGACAGGCATCCGGCGTCATCGATGACGCGGTTGAAAGCAAGGCAGATTGACAAGCACTGGGTTCCAGTACGGGGAGTCTCTCATCCACCACTCTGCCCCTCCTGCGCTCTTCTCTGGACCCTCTGGAAGAGCCATCAGGCCCCAGAGGCTCCCAGCAGGTAGCCTACTCCCTGCAGCCAGGCACAGGGCCTGCCTGCCCTCCTCTTAACCCCAGGAGCATCGACAGCCATCCCAACCACCGCAGGGGTCCTCTGGCCCAGCCCCCTGCTCTTCTCTCTCTCTTCTCTGCTTTTTCTTTCCCTCCTTCTTTGACTTTTTATCATTTTTTCCTTCTGTCTTAACTAAAGCTCTGACACTTGTTCTTTGACTCTTAGACCCCCAGCGCTCTCATTTTTTTTCTCTCATTCTCTTCTCCTGTAAAGCCACTTGGGATTCTGGCCACTGTATATTACAAATAAGTTATGGAAAACATAACTTGACCTGGGTTTTCTTGCAGAAATAAAGTGCATTTGTGTATAATGCAAAAATAAATCGCACCTAAAATGTATTTTAAAAAAGAACTTAAAAGACAAAAAATCAAAAGCACTTAATTACAAATCCATAAATAATTTTTTTTATTATTATTTTAATTTTACAATGAAAAAAATGTAAAATGCGATTGAAAAAACCTTAAAGGATTATTTCTCTTCAGAATTGAAATTTTTCTGATAATTTACTCACCCCCATGTCATCCAAGATGTTCATGTCTTTCTTTCTTCAGTCAAAAAGAAATTAAGGTTTTTGAGGAAAACATTCCAGGATTATTCTCCATATAGAGGATTTCACGAGAGTACGACGGGTGGAAGGTCCGAATTGCAGTTTCAGTGCAGCTTCAAAGGGCTCTACACGATCCCAGCCAAGGAATAAGAGTCTTGTCAAGCAAAACAATCGTTCATTTTCTAAAAAAATAAATAAAAATGTATATACTTTTTATCCACAAATGCTCGTCTTGCACTGCTCTGTGATGCGGCATGCATTACGTAATCACGTTGGAAAGTTCACGCGTGACGTAGACGGAAGTACCACGGTAGGGCGAAAAACTCAATCTCATTTTCTCCTCCAACTTCAAAAACATCTTTGTTTTACCTTTTTTTTTTTTTTTTTTTTTTTTTTTTTTGGAAGGCCGTTTGACTTAGTCTTTGTGCGTTCGCTTTGTAGACACTAGAACGGTACTTTCACCTACATCACGCCTGACCTTTCCAACGTGATTACGTAATGCGTGGCGCATCGCAGAGCAGCACAAGATGAGCATTTATGGTTAAAAAGTATATACATTTTTATTTTTTTTAGAAAATGACCGATCATTTCGCTAGACAAGACCATTATTCTTTGTCTGGGATTGAGTAGAGCCCCTTGAAGCTGCACTGAAACTGCAATTTGGACCTTCAACCAGTTGATCCCCGTTGAAGTCTACTATATGGAGAAAGATCCTGGAATGTTACCATAATTTCTTTTCGACTGAAAAAAAAGACATAAACATCTTGGATGACATGGGGGTGAGTAAATCATCAGGACATTTTAATTCTGAAGTGAACTAAAGGAACAGTTCACCCAAAAAAATGCCATTTACTCACAATAGTTTTGGTGTCCATTGACTTCCATTGCATAGACAAAAAAAAAAAAAAAAAAAATTTCTCAAAATATCTTCTTTAATATTCCACAGAAGGAAGAAAGTCATACATGTTTGGAACAACATGAGGGTGAGTAAATTATGACATAGTTCTTTTTTTTTTTTTTTTTTTTTTGCACTATCCCTTTAAGCTATATTTTTCTTTTTACCTATTTTTCTCATTTAAAAAAAATACTTTGGAAATGCACAAGTAACAGTGACAGAAAAAAAAATTTACAACTGCCATCAAGTCTAAAAAAAAAAAAAAATGTCAGTTATTCCAGTAATTCCACTCTGGCACCTTGCCCACATCAGACATGGTTGTCAACACTTCAGGAGAGCTATGTGCTTTCCAGGAGTGCCATTCCACCCTCCACATATCTGCCTCTCTCTCTCTTTTTTCTCTCTCTCTCTCTTTACAGATCCAACCCATCAAAAGAGATACATTTTTAAGAGCCGAATCATTTTTAGAAAGGTTTGGTTATATAACACTAATCAAAAGTGCCATTTTCCAGTGAATATTTAATATAAGAAGATAGCTATTGACCAAATTTGTTGGCAGAGGCCTTGCATTGGGGACATTTAAAATTCAATTTAGAATGAATTAGCATCCTCCTGTGCTGGTTTAATAGTGATTACTGCATTGAAATGTCTCAAATGAAATCCATGCTACTCTTAAGAATGATAATATGAGATATTTATTATAAAGACTTCTGCAAAAATGCATCATTTTTCCTTTAGCTCTGTGCTTGTATATTTAGGTGTTTTTAGCAGGTTGACAGCAGCTCATCCACAGATTAGTCATCCTGCAGTTGATTAGGCAATGAGCAACAGACAGTTAGACACGAAGTTAACCAGGAGCCCAGCTCTGCCTCAGGCCATGCTGAAGTACTCAGCCATGGAATGAGATGGTTGACTTTTCAATGCTCCATTAATATCGGTCCACTTAAACAACCCGAGCCTAATCTATACAAAAAAGAAAGAAAGAAAGAAAACATGTCATGTCCCAAGACAAGAATGCATGAGGAAGTGTCTCCATTAAAAGCAGATATATGAGTCTTACTGCACAGATCAATTGCTCTCATTTCCACAAATTAACATGAAAACATAACTACAGAGAATTGTTGATGCATAACGGACATACACTTATGATATAAGGCTGTATTCTAACACTTTTCAGCCATTAAAAGTGACATTATAGAGCTTATCAATAAAATACATCTTTATGGAACAACATTTTGTCTTTGTCTCGATGCATGTGCAAGATTAGAATCCTTAATGGAACATTATTCGTATAGAATAGGGGAGAGCAGGGTGTGTTGTAACATATTTTTGTTACCATGTCTGTTACACAAACGTTCATGTAATATTCCCAAATTTGTCTGCATCAAATGAAAGTAGTTTAGAAATCTATATACCATTTATCTCTAAACTCTGTAAATTACGGTCAAATACAAAGAGTACAATCTATTTCACTACTTGTAAAACTGACAGAAAGCATTTTCTGCATTAATTGATTGTGGTAATTAAATTTACTTCAAAATATTCTAATTTAAAATAGTTACCACACTGGAAACATTGCATATAATAATAATAAAAACATACATAAAACATTGGAAAATATATAAAAAGTAGCGTAACAAAAAGCATGTGTGAATGTCAGTTCACAATTGTTACTTAATTTATAAAATATATGCTATATTTAGAATGTTTCTTACACATGCAACAGTTTTGAGTGGCGCCCTCCTGTGGTACAAAGTACTGTTGCATGGAATATTTCACAGCTAATATATTCCTCAAATTAGTGCTTAGTTGAGAGTTTTGCGAAGTCCATTTAGTATTCACATAGAGTTTGTTTGTGGTGACAGCACACACAAAACTAAATATTATGAGCCCTCTAATATCATGCCATTTGTTGGTGACATTTAATTAATTGTTGATTAAGTTTCACTTGTAGTTATTCATCCTTTCATCTTCAACGTTTCATTTGACGGGCGTGGGCTATAAAGTAACCATTTAAAAAAAAAAAAACGAATAAGGGGGGACCTCTTTTGAGTGATGGTGGGCCATCAGAATTGACTCTGATGTAGGTTTTTGAAAAGTAACATAATGGAGGGTGGGGTTGACTTATTTTGACGTTTAATTAGTCCAGATTAGAAATAGATTGATCGACTTGATCTGTTTCTTTGCTTGACTAAATGCCCTTTCTGTAGCCTAGTATGTTCGCACTTCTCAAATTGACAGACGTTTTTAAGCATTTTAGGAATAAATACATTTAAACTAAGTTGTAATTTAGTATTGTGCGTAATTTAGTAGCTATCAAGTATAACATAAAATAGCCTAACATATCAGAGGCATGACAGATTCTTACAGACTTTCATGTGAGTTTAAAGAGCATTGTCAGTGCATGACAAGAAATGGGACACTTCACACCTGTGTTATCCTTCTGATGTTTTAAGGATTTTTCTTTTGAGAAAAAAACCGCTAATCGTCTGTAATCCTTTTAATATGTCTCACACTTTCTTTTTGCAATACACAAGTCAGCAGCAAACCAGTTCTGCAGTCTGCTACATTGCACAATAGCCTCGGTTTCAGTTTTGAAATCAGAATTAACAACTTTTAGCTGCTTGATTATTGAAGATTTGGATGTTAGTTTATATTTTTATTTTTAATTAGGCCTATTATTATTATTATTATTATTATTTTTTTAAAAAATGAGGTCCTGCTCAGTGAAGTCTTGTGCTGATTATAAATAACCTTATTACTCACTAAAAATATGAATGTCCTCTAAACTCCTCAAGAGTGCGTATGGACTCAGGTGAAGGCATATTTAAAAAATGGTTTGGGGTGGGTGTTTGGGTGAGACCCCCCTGCTTTTGTTCTATTGAAAAGGGGGCTTGTTCCTCCAGGACCAACCCTACCATTTTAACCAGGGGTGTCAGCGCGAGCGGGTTGACATTGGAGACTGACTGGCAATGGTAGAAGAGGAGGGGATAAGAGAGTCCACAGCACTGCTTCTTGAAGAAAGCTCATCAGATGCACTGTCCTGCCTCCTCTGACTGACATTCACGCAGGAGTCAGACTGGATCAAACGTCAAAGGATCTATTTCTGCTGCGCTCCTCACCTTCATGGACAGCACGAGACTTGAGTCTGTATGATTAGGTGCATCACAATCTCTTTCGCTAAAACTTGAAAAGTAAATCGTTTACATGCTGTGAGTTTTGCGTTAAGTGCACTTATTTGTTATTCTCGTTCTTATGAAGGAAATCCAATTAGTGTTTTTACTTGTCAGTGGTCACAGTCTGGAAAAAAAAAAAAAATCCTGGACATTTTTTTTTTTCTGCTTCTGAGCAGCAGATCTCGTAATTTGCCAGTTGATCTGTTCATCATATGTTGCGAGTCACAGTTTGGATACTAGCGCAGGACTTTACACATTTTAACTGGAAAACCTGAATTTTTTTTTTTTTTTTTTTTTTTTTATAAACCTGCAAATTACGCAGAATTTTTCCCGAGGCCCTTCCCGTCCAGCAACATGAGACTCATTCCATCACGATTGAGTTATCTGTAAGTATATTTGCTTTATTATTTGTTTTCACGCATTAACAGCTTTGCTTTCCAAAGACTAATGTGAGATTTTCTTCTCTTTTGCAGATTCCTTCACCTCTTTGCGTTTTGCTACTATGCTCAGGTATGTGCAATATCTTTAAATATGCTTATTTACTGTCATTTTATTAGATGCTTGAAGCTTTTTTTTTTTTTTTTTTTTTTTAGTTATCGTTAGAGAAACTGTAACGCATCATTACTCTCATATACGGATACTTTAATATAGCTACAGAATGCATCCGCACGCGCTCTTAAATTAAGATTTATATTTTATTTTACTTAGGCTATATATACAGTTGTTTTGCAAAAACATGCACGTATAGCCGTTAAATTAAAAGACACTAAAGAGAGGATGTTCTTATCAGATGGGTATCACAGTGGGCGCTGTAACCTGGCAGGTAACACTAACATACTGGCACATGCGCGTGGGCATGAGCGCGTGAAGCAGCCTATGCCAGCCTCGAAACATGTCGTGGGGACATAACAACATAAAGGGCACAACTTAAGCGTTTAGGGCAATTTGGCTCAAAATGTAATTTATTTTAAGCCACAAATGACACTTAGCGGATGTTAAAATTTTAAAAGCAAAAGTCTTGAAAATGAATAGGTTACAGATGCATTTTCTCATTTCGATTGTATTATTTTAAATGATTAGCCTCTATGGAGGGGAGTATAATTTATAGGCCCGTATGAACGAATGATGAAGCAATTTGTGCAGGTATTGATTATATGGTATTTAATTTCTGACAGGTAACCATTCAGTCCCCGCCTAATTTTACACAGCATGTGAGTGAGCAAAGTAAGGTGACGGACCGGGTCAGCCGTAGACTAATCCGGACCTACCAGCTTTACAGTCGAACCAGTGGCAAGCACGTGCAAGTTCTGGCTAACAAGAAAATCAACGCCATGGCCGAAGATGGTGACGCGCATGGTAAGAGCATTCTCCTTATTTATCTCATACAAAATCATTAAACCATGTGATTCTTTGGAATGATTTTAAATACGTTTTCCATGTAAATATTTGGCTTATTCATGAATAATACGTTGAAACATGTTTAATAAGTTCCTTCAGATTCTTTTCAGCTGTATAGGGTGTTAAGTTCACTGTATGGTTCTTTGGAGATCATAATTAATATATTTCATTGTAGGTTCTTAGGTTTCAATGTATCCAAAGCCCCAATATATAGGTTTTTTGAAGAGCTAGAGAATAAAAAGGTCTTTGTGAAACCAGGCTGTAAATGTCCTTTTTGGTTCTAACTGGAACTTTATTTGTGTTTCTTTATTTTGTGGATCTTTATGATACACTGCACTTGAATTGTTGGGCATCTGGTCAGTTGGTGAAGTTAAAAAAGCAGTGGAGCGCAAAAAATGTTAAATGGATTCTAGATTGTTGAAGGTGAGTCTCTAGAGAGACGCACAGGTCTGGAAGAGCCATTAGAACTCATCTTACTTCAACCTTCTGAACATTTCCTGAAGAACGTTCCCCTCCTCTCCCGACCAGCTCAGGTTGAAAATATGTCTAGCCGAATTCTGACCCTCGCATTTGATTTCTACAATCATACAGTCCTGTTGACAGATCTAATAGAGCCTAAATAACCGTTTAAGTATTTCTAGAATCTATAATTAACGTCTTTGGTTTTATAAAATAATACATCAGTGATTATGTCTAATATGAGTTTAATATGATAATTTATACAATCATATGGTTAGTTAAAATTGTCCTCACAAAAATATCAGATAGATACACTACACACAATTTGTTTCTGTTACATATTTAATTTGTTACTTCACCTAAATCAGATCACTTTTATTTGTAGCCCTCGCTTATGTGGTTTCGCCACATAAAAACCCAATAATTACCAGCTCTGTTGTGGTATTTTTGGAAGGCTGGCTCTAGCCCTGCATGGTTTTGGTGACATCCATGTCACCTGAGCATGTTGTAGAGACAGCAGGGCTGTTAGTTCGGGCCAGTGCCTGGCTCCGGCTCTGGGCTTGTGGTTAGGCTCTTCACCAGCAGGTTATCTGACCCCCTCCATTTGAACCGTAACTCTTTACGATCACTCAGAGTACGGGGGCTGAATCTGAGAATGGCTGCAAGTGCTAATTCTTGGCATGGAGAATATATTTCATGGAAAGACAATGTCCCAGCAAATGCTATTCTGATTATCTTATAACTGTCATTATACTTTTCATAATTAATAAAAAAAACCTTTTAAATTATTTTTTACTTTTTCAAAATAGTGCATTTAACTCAAATATTTCACATTTCTTTATTGTTTATTTGTTGGTACGTGGATGACGTGATTACAATTCACATATTGTTTATGTACTTGGATAAAAAAAAAAAAGTTAAGTCCTGCCAGGAAGTCTTTGGTTCCTTCCAGAAGAATTGAAGTGCACATGTTTTTATCATTCTGCTAGAATTTAAGCTTACATAAATCCTAAAGAGTAGTCCCTTTGGATTTCACATATTTATGCTCGTATGTGTATCTCCATGTGCATGTGTGTTTACTCATGAAATCATCCTATTGAAATTTAATTTAGACTTTTTCAAGTCACATCATCTAATAAAAAAATCTTTTTACTACTTCTTTTTTTTTTTTTTTTTACAGCCAAGCTCATAGTGGAGACGGACACATTTGGGAGTCGAGTTCGAATTAAAGGAGCTGAAACAGGCTTTTACATCTGTATGAACAGGAGGGGGAAACTGATTGGCAAGGTATGAGAAAAAGTCATAATAATTTTGTGACTGATCAATTATGGTCAGTTTACATATTGTATTATATACACACAGCATATGTTTCAGTCATTTTTCTATTCGGATTGCAAGATTTTGAATGAATGAAAATTAGAAGAAATTAAAGACCAGATAAATTCAGAAATTCCTCTCATATAGTCATGTAGTAATTTTTAGTGTTCAATTGCTTGTGGACATCCCCAATTGTATCATTATCAAGGAGATCGTTTAGAAAATCAAACAAGAGTTTTATATTTTTATGTGTTAGTGGGCACCAGACGTTTCCTGGTTGCAGTAGGTAAAATCGAGTGTGAAGAATGGGATCTTTCTTCCTTTTTTTAGCTGGCTACTCTTGTTCCAATGTGGATTTGTGCCTTCTCCTTGCTGTGAATGGTAATAAAGTGGGATGGAGGTTCGGCCCCCACCTCCCAGCACCCTGCCAGGTGGACCATCTGCTTGGCACCCCTGATCTTATGCTATCTGACATATTGGCCGCCCAACGACAGCCTGCATGAGAGAGAGTTTTTTTCTGTTGTTGTTTTTTATTGGTTGATATGCAAGTGTTTTTTTCTGTTTTGGATTCAACATTTTTAACAGGCCATTTTGTTAAGAGGCTGGGGAAAGGTTTGGACTCCTGGTTTGGCTCCTTACCCCATTTACATTTACTGGCCAGATAATGTTTAAAGGTCCTGTTGTTATGAACGTAAAATGATACGATGCCTATATTAAAGCTATTTATACCATATACGGTCTTAAAAATAAACATTCTAAAAGGTGGTTTTTATAGTGATGCCATAGAAGAACCATTTTGGGTTCCTCAAAGAACCTTTCAATAAACAGTTCTTAAAATAACCATATTGTGAAGAACATTTTAATAATCTAAAGAACCGTTATCCACTATAAAGTACCTTTTATGCAGTGGAAGGGTTCTTTATGGAACCATAGATGCCAATAAAGAACATTTACATCTTTTTTTTTTTAGAGTAGTTCATCTATTTTTCTAATCTCCTGGAGAAAGTAAAATATTACCATAACGTTCTGGACTCAACATAATAAGGTTTTATGCCTTCATAATGAACATTAGAAGAACTATTTTTCTCAGAGGATGAATCCGCACTGGTGTTTACTGAAAGGGGAAAGTCATTGGTTTTTGCTGTCATTTCTCTCTCTTGATCTTTGATCGTAATGACTTAAGCATATGCTGTGTGTGCGTATGGGGAAACCCTATGTAAACTGGAGCAGACGTTTTCCAAAATACTTTTCGATAAGCTTCATATTTCCCATCAATCAGGAGCTAAAAATTTTGTCTTTGTCTTGTCCTCACAGAAAAACGGTCAGGGGAAAGACTGCATTTTCACAGAGATAGTCCTGGAGAACAACTATACAGCTCTACAGAATGTGAAGTACGAAGGCTGGTACATGGCCTTCACACGCAAAGGCAGACCCCGCAAGGGCTCCAAAACCAGGCAACACCAGCGGGAAGTCCACTTCATGAAGAGGCTGCCCAAGGGACACCAAATCGCAGAGCACAGACCCTTTGATTTCATCAACTACCCTTTCAACAGACGGACTAAACGCACCCGCTACTCAGGAGAGCGTTGAAGAGTGAAGCCGGAGAAAAAGAGAGGACAGAGAGCGAGAGACTTTCTCAAATAATGAACAGACTCCTCTTGTGGACTCCTAAAACATTTTTTTGTACTGAGCAACAATATACCTAACCTTTAGTTTTTTATGAATTTTCAAAAATAACAAAAAATAAGGAAAAAAAACATCTCAAGAAAAAAAAGAGATCTATTTTTGTACCCCTGACTTTTAGTACTGATGTGTAAGAGTATAGAAAAGCGAAGCACGGGACGAATAAGTGCTGACATTTTAGTAGTGTGTGGACTTCATCCGTCTTTCCGCTCTTGTTCTGCTTTGGTTTCATTTGATTTCGATGGTTTTAGAGTAATTTATAACTCTTCGTATTGCTGCTCAAGGGGACTTGAAGGGCCTGAGAGAATGCACTGACAACACAAGGCTGTATTCGGTTACACAGGCAGCCGGGGCACCTCTCGACCACCCAGCGATAAGATACCCAGCTCATCTCTCAGTAACCTCTCTGGTTCTTGATTCTGGAACTCTCTGGAGATAAACACGGTTAAAGCAAACAGAGCTTTAAATGCATATTTAAATGTGGCAGCTACATTTTGATTATCGCAGGTTTCCAACCGTGGTTTAAACTGTAAATTCCAAGGTGTATAAATGCATTGTATGGACTGTAGGAAAAGCTTTTGTTCTTTGTTGCATTTGTCTGTTTTTTTTATACAAATATAAATATATTTTTATTTGAGGATGTGTAAAATAATTTTAATGATGGAAATATTTATTTAAAAACCTGTAATAAATTGACCTTAGGATACTGACGTCTCTTGCATTTTTGCTTAATGCGCTATTCAAAATTTGTTTGAAAAATTGAAAATCCTTATGTCCTTCCCAACCCTTCTTTATTCTGTGAAACACAAAAGAAGATATTTTGAAAAATGTTTGAACTGTTTTTGTTCATACAATGAAAGTCAATGGGGTCTTTTCTACAAGCGTTCTGGACGTTTCAATGGCCTCATCCAGAATTAGGCCAGTGCGGTCTTTGTATGAAACAACTCGTCATTATGCAATTGCATCATAATAAATACCACCATTGTTTGCATAACCCTTCTGGTTAGAGACCGGTACAGAGTGAGATGGAGATACTGGGTCTCTCCCCCCAGAATGTTTGGAATGGCAGAGCTCAGGTCAACAGCTCAGTAGGACTGTCTCTCCAGGGGGGCTACACTGTTTGGTCTCTCCTCTGGTTGAACCGGACACACTACGGCTCCCTGGCCCCGTCTCCTCACCCTCGCTCAGGTGTTTTTGTTTAATCTCAGACCTTTAACTCCCTGTAGCTTAATCTGATTGGAGGGTATCTGTTTTGTCCGAGCAGGGGTGCTCTGTGTTTGCAGACGGGGTTCCAAGGAGCCGAAAGCCAAGATCAGAGGGCAGCATATAGTGAGAAAATGAGAACTGGGGATTTGTGGTGTGAGATCACTATCACGTTCTTGTCTGTGATGAGCAAGATTATTAATGACTCCTCTCTGCCTGAGATATGCATTACTGCAGATATAATGCTATGTAAATTATGATCAGAGAGAAAAAAACAGACATTTTCCAATCCCTTTTTAATCAAATTAATTGCATCATAAAATTCTAAACGATTCAGCCAAAAATGGTCCTCTAATTAGTTTTGGCTTGACACATCTCATGCATCACTGAAAAATGTGTAATGCAGGTACATTAGCGAAGGCTGGCATTGTTTTTATGGGGCAATATGCCATGTGTTCTGCCTCATGTTATGCTAGTAGCTCAGCCGGGGTGCAGAGGTCAAACTCCTAGAAAGGCCAGAGCCACAGAACGTTTCTTTGACTTTGTAGTATGCTGGTTTAGTTCCATTCAGCAATAATGTAATCCAATTCAATGAATGGTAATCAATTAAGGAAAATGCTTCTTGTCATTTCTAAATATACTACTTAGGAAACAAAACATACACATTTTAAATCTAAAACTGACAAACTAAGGGCAGACTAAAGATGCAAATCTTAATTTAAATAGATTTATATTTTAGAAAGATAGAGTAACCAGTAAAACTTTTTATATATATATTTTTGTGGTCCAAGTGTGATTTTAAGGGATTTGGAAAACATCAACAAATCACACAAGCAACCATTTTAAAATATGTACATACACATTTGCAAATGTTACAGGGTGGATAACATTCTTCAGATTATAAAAATGTTCTTTACATTAAAAAAAAATGGTTCTTTTAAGAACTGATCACTGAAAGGTTCTTTGGTGAACCAAAATGGTTCTTCTGTGGCATCACTGCAAAAACCCCCTTTTGGAACCTTTATTTTTAAGAGGGAAATGTGATTAAAAATGATGAAAAACTTAAAAAACAAAAATGGTGACCAGTATCTGGATAGAAAATACATTCTTTTCCATTAGATTTCAAAATCTTTGTTAAATGAAAAAAAAGTTAATGCACATTTTTGTTTGTTCCCCAAAATACTACTAATAAAGCACTTAAAAGGGTTTTAGTTGGTGATCAAATAAAAGAACCACCGGAACCACCAATTGACTCCCTGTTTCTCACATTGATGACGTCTGCTATTGATTAACAGACCTTGATGATTTGCCATGGTTATTCTGCATTATCAGTCCTCAGTTTCCCCTGAAATTTGTCTCCATGACCATAAAGTTGTAAGAAACCCAGGGGATCCAGCAGGTTGTGGGAAAAATCGCACCTTCTGTGCAGCTTGTGATGCCATGCAAATGAAGAGCAATTCCACTGAGAAAGAGGGGACGCAAAACTGCTTTCATCCATTTTATTGAGCTGCAACCGTCATCCTTAACCCCTGATAAACAAACAGGGCTACCTTCTTAATTTGCTTAGGGAGCAATTTAGACTTGTACAAGCCCCCCTGCTGAACTGGCAGAATGGCAGGGGTGAGAGAATGGGATGACCCAGACCTCTAAGCTGCCTTTACTTCACATTCTGCCTAACCCTGGTCATAAAACCCTTCCTGCAAATTGGAGCTCAATGGAGGAAACATGGGTTGAAATGATGGAGATAAGTCCACCTCAAGTGCTCTTTCTAGCACCCATTTGAGACCTGTATTGTTCACAATGACTAAGCCATTAAAAGTCTAAACTTTTTATGGTAATTATGCTGAATAATTTACACACTGATCCACAGGAAAGAGAGTAACAGATCAGTATGGTTTTACTGAAGATAGAAATTTAAGTTAATGTCAAATAAATATCAACACTTTATTAGCACTATTCCTAAGCGCACAATTCAACAGCCATTCACAAAGTTATAATTGACATGCAAACATTGTTCAAAGAGAAGATGGGACACGACAGTTTGACTGTTTGTATATGGGACATATGGAGGAACTGTTGACTTTTCCAATTGGAGCTGTAATCTTTTGTTTGCCCATGCATTTCTAAGGCTGATTGTCTGAATGATCTGAACAATTACAGGCTAAATGTGTTTGCCAGCCACACAGAGCACCCTGCACCCCTCTAAAAAGATCAAAAGGGAAGATTCCCCCTCCTTCTTCATCTCCTTTCAGTCATGACAATTCAGCTGGAAAGCCAACCATAAATGATTTTTTTTATTTAGAATTTCCAGTATCTGGGACACAGTTATTCAGAGTACCTGAAATTCAAAGGTTAATTAATTGAGGAACGCCATGTTTCATCTACAGGAACTGTTCATCCAAATATAAAAATTATGTCATTGTTATTCACTTTTATGTGTAGCATTTTTGTGTATCAAGTATATTTTACACAAAACAGAATCCTAAAAGAGAAAAGAAAAAAAAAAAACATCATTACAGGAGTCTGCCTGACAAGTACACCATATTCCAAATCTCCTGAAGTCATATGATAGCTTTGTATGAGAAAAAGACCGAAATGTAAGTCATTATTAACTGATAATCTTCCCCTCCAGTGAGCTGTTAACTTGAGAAACGCTGTGACTAGATCATTTAGTCAGCGAGTTGGACTCAAGAACCGGATTGGTCCACATTGTGAATGAATCACTCAGGATCAGTGATTCATTGAAAAGATCCAACTCAAAAGACAGATTGAATCTCTCATGATCTCTGAATGTGCTAAGGAGAGCTTGTCTGTGAATATGACTTAAATCTTGTTCTGTTCTGTTTGTAATATAGCATCTATGTTACAAACTTGAGTGTTGGAATCCCAGGTGAAAAAAAAAAGTACATTTCTATAATGTATTTAAAGTGCTCTATTTTCGTGCACTAATTTTGTACTTAATATACTAAAAAGTCTTCTTTAGCACTTCTTAAGATAATCTTAAGAACATCTAAGTGTACTCAACTGTGCTATTTTGAGAAACCATGAAATATGAACTAAAATGTGCTTTTAACACATTAACACACATTTTTTACTACTTATAGTACATTTGAACCCATAGTGTACTACAAGTGGTAATTAAATATATTTTTTAAATACAGAGATAGTATATTAAAAGCACATTTTAGTTCATATTTCATGGTGTCTCAAAATAGCACAGTTGAGTACACTTAGATGTTCTTAAGATTATCTTAAGAAATACTAAAGAAGACTTTTTAGCATATTAAGTACAAAATTAGTGCACGAAAATAGAGAACTTTAAATACATTATAGAAATTTACTTTTTTTCCACCTGGGATTACATTAGAATGAAAAAAATAATGACAAAATGAAAACATTATGGGTGAACTTTCCCTTTAAGGCATGATATGAACTATTTTTTAAAAGGATTTGAAAGAAATTAATTTTCTATTTCAAATAAATGCTGTTCTTTTGATTTTTTTTTTTATTCATTATAGAATCCTAAAAAAAACTGTTATCACAGTTTCCACAAAAATATTAATCAGCACAAATGTTAAAATTAATAAAAATGTTTCTTGATAGCCAAATCAGCATATTAGAATCAGTGTTGCCAAGTCGGGCTACTTAAATTGGGCTACTTTAACACTGTTGCTGTGGGTTGTTTTTCATGTCCGCGGGTTCAAGCGACCCCAAATAACATGATATTTAGCCCCTGGAATGTGAATTTTACCAGGGGAACCCCGCCAAAAACACGGATTTTACCCCCCGGAATGCGATTCCGTGTAACGCGATTGGGCTGGTTTTGGGCTAGTTTTGAGTAGCAATTGGGCGGGTTTTGTTGAATGATTTCTGAAGGATCATGTGACACTGAAGACTAGAGTAATGATGCTGAAAATTCAGCTTTGCCTTCACAGGAGTAAATTACATTTTAAAATGTATTCAAATAGATTGTAATTATATTTCATAATATTAATATTTGTATTTTTGATCAAATAAAAGCAGACTTGGTGAGCAGATGTCTTTCAAAAAACATTTTAAAAATCTTACCGGCTTCAAACCGCAATAAAGCAATAACTTTACAATGTACACTGACAAACTATCAGGTCCACTGGATTCCCTAAACAGCAAAAAAAAATCTGGTATTTCCTTAATTTCCATTTCCATCTTGATGTTTTAAACAGCTTAACAATACACTAACAATATTTGTCAGCAGTGTCTTGTGAAACATTGTAAGGGTTTGTAACAAACTCCTATTATTGCCAAAAAGAGATTAACTGTTGGTGAAGGCTAAAAGTTAAGAATTAAGTTTGTAAACCATGATTTCTGTAGCAACAGAGAGAGAGAGGATGTGGCTGTTAAAGAGGTAATATCTGTGACAGTGTATTGAACTAAACTCGGCTCAGTAAAGGAGATAGAGAAAAGTAAAAGGATACAGAGGCCTGTGTAACTTGGTCACCACACTGAATGGGCTGAGGTCAGGCCACCACTTTGGTTCAAACAAAGGCAGCCACCAAGTAGTCGCATTACTGACAATCACATACCATAACCTAGGATCAAATGGCCCCATTGTGGCACTAATATAAAAAACATGTTGTAGAATGACAAGCCGTGAATGCTTACATGAGATGGGGTCCTCTGTCAATTACAAGACACTCACCATACAAAAAGAAGAGGAAAAAGAAGAAAAAACATCAAGGCAATTGAATGTGCCATAGACTGAGGGGTGGACAAGCTGAGTGATTGGAGGACAGGCCGAGGAAGAAAAGAACAAAATTGCATTCCACAAGCAACTGAGCATATCTTCAGAGAAATAACATCTATAGAGGCACAAGAGATGAGAGGAGAAGACAAATAATTACAAACCTCAATTCTGTGTCTGGACTGTGAAATGCTTCTTTTATGGCCTGTCTTTTAGTTGACCTGATAAACAGTTTCACAAATCTATGAGATTTGTAAAAGGTTACATTCAAGTCAGTTCTTTAATAAAGCCTACATAAAACATGGTAATAGCCATTTTATTTTTTCATTGTTATTTTCGCCGTGTATAAGCTCAAAATGAATGTAAATGAGCTTTTACCATTAACTAAATGAAAATGCATCTAAATTATCTAACTATTTCTGATGAACAGACTTTATGTGTGTGGCATTATACACAATTTTTATTATACAAATGAATTTTTAAAGGGGTGGTTTATTATGATTCCACTTTTTTAACTTTAGTTAATGTGTAATGTTGCTGTTAGAGCACAAACAACATCTGCAAAGTTACGATGCTCAACGTTCAAAGCAAAGGGAGATATTTTCTTTTAAAGAATTCTCTGTTTAAGGACTACAACAAAATTTTAAATTTTAAAATTTCCATAAACCCTGCCCCTGAGAACACGCAACAAAGGGGTGAGGCCATGTTATTGCAATACAGTACATAACACAAATGCAATAGCATGTCATAAAAGCAAGATGCCAACATAAGTTATAACCATAATTAAACTGTTCTATCTTCATGCAGCATATATTCTCTGGCTCTGTAAGCATCTTACAACAGTTCCCACATGAGCGATTTATAGATTATCATGACAGAATATGCTAATCACTGACTTTAAGATATCCCACATCAGCTCCATAAATTCATTAACTAACCATTCAGAAACGTCCTGTTGCATTCTACATGTTGTCACTTCTTCTTGAGTCTCTCCATCATTGTCCGACTCCGGTTTGAACATAAAAGGCTGAACAGTTTCTGACATTTTCATTGAGTCTTCGTGAGGTAATCGGCAAATGTCACTAGATGACATCATGATGGCAAATTCATTGATATATATAAATATGAATAGAGATCAGTGGGCAAAATAAGAATCTAGATAAGGTTTGTCCAAGAAGTTGATAGAAACTTTTAAAAAAAAGTCTCAAAAGGGGCGGGGAAGTCACTAAATCTAGTGACAAAATCCCTAAATTAGCAACACTGAACAGGAGCTCTTGAGACCCCACCCTCTGCTTAGGAGCAGCAGCTCATTTGCATTTAAAGGGACACACACAAAAACAGAGTGTTTTTGCTCACCCTCAAAAAGTGACAATTTTAACATGCTATAAAAAATTATCTGTCGGTTATTTTGAGCTAAAACTTCACATACACACTCTGAGGACATCAGAGACTTATTTTACATCTTGTAAAAATGGCATTATACCACCCCTTTAATAGTCTTTTTTCTGTACATGTAGCTTATTACAAAGAGGTTTGTAAGAGTTTTAATAACTAATCTGACTGTATTGGCTATTTTGAGATGTTTTAATTTTTCCCCATTTTTTTAAGTGATTGTTGCACTTTGGGACTATATATATATATATATATATATATATACATATATTGAATGTTTTTAAAAGAAGTTTCGTCTGCTCACCAAGGCTGCATTTATTTAATTAAAAATACAGTAAAAACAGTAATATTGTGAAATATTATTACAATTTAAAATAACTGTTTTCTGTTTGAATATATTTTATAAAGTAATTTATTCCTGTGATGGCAAAGCTGAATTTCTGTCTTCAGCGTCACATGATCCTTCAGAAATCATTCTAATATGCTGATTTGCTGCTCAAGAAACATTTATGATTATTATCAATGTTGAAAACAGTTGTGTACTTTTTTTTTTTCAGGATTCCTTGATGAATAGAAAGTTCAAAAGTACAGCATTTATCTGAAATACAAAGCTTTTGTAACATTATACACTATCGTTCAAAAGTTTGGGGTCAGTAAGAATTTTTATTTTTATTTTTTGAAAAGAAATTAAAGAAATTAATACTTTCATTCAGCAAGGATGCATTAAATCGATCAAAAGTGACAGTAAAGACATTTATAATGTTACAAAAGATTATATTTCAAATAAATGCTGTTCTTTTGAACTTTCCATTCATCAAAGAATCCTGAAAACAAAATATTGTACACAAATATTTTGTACAATTGTCCACAATGAATAAATGTTTCTTGAGCAGCAGATCAGCATATTAGAATGATTTCTGAAGGATCATGTGACACTGAAGACTGGAGTAATGATGCTGAAAATTCAGCTTTGATCAGAGGAATAAATTACATTATAAAATATATTCAAACAGAAAACAGTTATTTTAAATTGTAATAATATTTCACAATATTACTGTTTTTACTGTATTTTTAATTAAATAAATGCAGCCTTGGTGAGCAGATGAAACTTCTTTTAAAAACATTAAAAATCTTACCGTTTCCAAACTTTTGACCGGTAGTGTATATCTGTACATATGTATATATATATATATATGTATTAAGGAAAATAGGAAGGTTTAACAAAAACCACACTGCTCAACTATTAGCTATAAGACTCACATTTAGTGTCATAATAACTCATAAATAATATCTCATAGCATTATCTTCATCACTGGTAAATTCATTATGAGTTGTGTCTGAAAGATGTTGCTCTTAAATACACAGAAGCGAGATGATGGAGTATGTTGTGAACTTCTAAATTTTGCAAGGCAAATACTATATTCACTAACAAAAATTTGAAAAGCGTATACCAAAATTTTTTTTTTTTTTTTACTAGAACTTGAGTCGAAATTATTGCCCTTAATGTTACTAACAAAAAATTAAACACAATTAAATTTTATGTAGAATTTTTTTCTTTCCTTCCTTCTTCCTTCATGTTATTTAGTATGTTAATAGTGTATTTTTTAAGTAATCTTTACTTGTTTATCATCAACCACCTGATTCATTCTTATGTAAATTTCAATTGATTCCATATTGGGGGAAAAATCATCTTCATCAACAACAACAACAACAAAAACAGAAAAAAACAACAGAGGCTACTAGTCATACATACAGTAACTAGTCATACATACAGTACAGCCCGAATGAAAAGTAGGCTACCACAGCAAACAGTATTAATTTGAGTCACTGGCTCTGGTCAGTCACTACACTGCGCACTGCGTGGATCACGTGATTTTACTGGTTGTGATGGCTTCCTTCGCTTACTGTGACTACACGCTTTGAGAAAAACATGGGCTTCTGCGCATTTCTACGTCAAACCGACGAATGTCCTCTCAATAAAGCCCTTCATATTATTGGAGGCAGACACAGCGTGACAAAGAAAAGAGAAGAGGCGCTGATCTGGAAAAGGAGCCGCGATGTTTCTGTTTCAGTTACCCGAGGATGTGCTGTTCCTCGTCCTGTCCTACCTGGATCACAGATCGCTCTGCCGCCTCTCTCAAGCGTGCAAGAGAAGCTACCAGTTCATCTCCAGAGACGTTGTTTGGAGGAAAATAGCTAAAGACATTATTAATACTGGCTTGACACGACAAGGAATAGATTTGTAAGGATTTTGAGATACACTAGCTGTGTTGCTAGCTAATAGTTCTCGGCCTACGCATAGAATAACAGAACTACGTAGACTGCGTAAAACAACGCGCATTCGTAGCCGTCGTGACGTAATACATACAGCGTATCTTGTGATTCAGTACATTTCTTACGCTGTTAGTCATGTGGGTTTTGTTTACATGTGCAACCCTGTATGTGAGAGGGACCTCAAGACGAAAAGCTGTGTGCTAAGCATAAGTAGATGAATTGGAGATTGGAGAACCTGTTTTTGTTCGTATAATTGTTTAGATTAGACCAAAGTGAAGTAGCCCCTCGGTCACTTTCCACGAATACGAATTTTGATGTGCCATAACATTTTTAACGCATTAGACCCACAAAACCTTTTTTTGAGGATATTTTGCATGTAACCTTCTTATCACATGATTTTTCCTCGTATTGATAAAATCCATAAAATGTTCCTCTTGATATAAAAATATTTTCTTTTTTATTATTTATGGATACATAGGTTTATATAAACATAGATTTATATAATTTATGTTTATAGAATTTTCTGCTTTTAACTTGCTAAATTTTTAAACTGCATTTAGACGTTATTTCCAAACTTTGGTGATGGGGTTGCAAAGATTTCAAACCCCACAGAGGAGGAATAGAAAATATGTTTAGTTTGACTCCTTGAGGTTTTTGGTCAGTATTTTCTGAATGTTAAGCACCTCTTTTTACTGATCATTTGTTGAAAAGGTTAAAAAATGTACGAGTTTCAGGTACTATGCTGTATCCTGTTTGTGGAAAGTGCCAAGTCATAAACATTTGCTTTATAATCTCACCTACACCAGACAAAGTTATTTACTAGCCTATATTTTGCATACTGTATTGTAATCACACATAGCACATAACAAATAGGTTGGCAGCTCCATCTT
This sequence comes from Hypophthalmichthys nobilis, assembly GCA_037950665.1. Lineage (NCBI taxonomy): Eukaryota > Metazoa > Chordata > Actinopteri > Cypriniformes > Xenocyprididae > Hypophthalmichthys > Hypophthalmichthys nobilis. The sequence continues at coordinate 18,376,443 of CM075477.1, read as the reverse complement.
CACCCTATGCTAGAAGGGAATTATAAAGAAGCAGTATGTCAGAATCCTCTCAGTCTGCTTCCAAAGGAGAGCATGAAGACATTAATTGCTTTATTTAGCCAGTTAGCTAAACTAAGATCAAATAATGTCGACCATCAATCCCCTGAGCATCCTCCATTTTTTTCAGATGTCCTTCCATTCCTCTTAAGGACAGAGTGAGGGTGTCCCACAACTGGATCCATGGAGTCTGTCGTAAAGAAATTCTTTTAAAATGGAAAATTAAGTGAGTTGTTGTTTTATATTATAAAAGTGCTTTTAACTCCAGTCAAATACATATTGCACTTTATTTACTTACACTGCATCAAAATGCATAAATAACTTGAATTGTATGTATAAAATAACTAGGCATATACAGATGCAGAAATACAATTGCTCAAACTAGTGGAATAAAATGGTTATAATGTGACCCACCCCGTACTTCGAAAGGGAGAAGGGGAAAAAAGGAATTCAAAAATAAGTTGAAAGATGTCATACTTTCATTGTCCAACCCCAAAATACATATTTTTTCAGACGTTTATCCTCTGACTTAGGGTGTGTAGTTGACCTTGCCAATATGGACAAGACATTATTGTGTTTTTTTTATTAGCCTCCTCGTCACCTTAAGCCCCAAGATACAGATTGAACTACAGAAAAAACATGCGTAGGAGTAATTTCCATTCCTTGATTGTTCGCCCACAGCTTGTTGCCGTGGATACAGCTGGACTGCGATGTGCTGTATCTCTCTCAGGCAGCAAACATCAGTGCGTACCATCTGAGAGCTGAGGGGGGAAAGTTTCAGAACAATCGAGTGGCCGTGTTCTCGGGACACAGAGAGGATGTGTGCAGATTCACTCTGACAGACACACACCTTATCAGTGCAGGAGGGTAAATCCATGTTCACTGGTTACTTATAGTCATTGAGTTATTTTATTTTAATAATCAATTCAGCAACTGAATGAACAGATTTGATGAGGAATCACTTGCTCATCTAATCTTATCATATGGTTGTTGCTGACTTGATTATTATAAAAAAAAAAAAAATCTATCAATTTATTTAAAAAAAAAAAAGAGAAATGTATGTGATTTTCATTGTCACACATGCAATGAAGTTTTAGTTTGATATCCAGACCTTCAAAAAAAAAAAAAAAAAAAGTCTTGCAGCCACCAGTATTCTTCAGTTGAAAGGTGAAACAGGAATGTGCTTTTTTCCCTCTTTTTTGTTATTGTGCCACTAGGAATTTCCTAAATTTAAACACAGTAAAATATTAACTACAGTAGTTCAGCCATTCAGTGAGTCCACACTTTGTAGTTTGATTGTTTGGAATAATTTGTGGTTTAAAACACATAATCCTGAACAGAAAAGCTTTTTATTGTTTTTTTTTTTCATTGATGTTTATTTGCTATAACATTCCTCTTGTATGTAGTAGTATTCCTACCAATGTTGTTTACTCATTGTCTTTTTTTTTCAGAGATGGTAAAATAATTGTTCATGACAGAGGAAGTGATTACTCTGTGGAGTATTATGGTCACAATCAGGAGGTGAATTGCATTGACTGTAAAGGGGGTGTGATAGTCAGTGGTTCCAGAGACAAGACCTCAAAGGTTAGTGAATGTGTGTGTGTGTTGCTCTTGCTTTCATTTAAGTAAATATCGTAGCTGTGTCCATGATTAGGTGTCTTGCATTGGATTCTGTTCACTTACTCTGTGGCATTCAATTGATTTTGAAGGTTACATGAGCAGTATAGAGAAGAATTTAGTTACAGGAGAGTGTTATTATGCAATTAATAAATCTTCAAGTCAATTCCAGTAACTCTATGTAAATTAAAGTTATATGTGTTGAAGCTGTTATGTAGAGTGACCCTGTGCTACTCCTTGACGGGTCTGTTTGGTATGATGTCATAGTATCAGTCCATCATCCTAGTGATGCTACAGCTTATATTTAAGAAACACCTTGGAAAGACATTAGGGATTCATACTTCCTGGAAAAGCAACACATTTTTTTGATGGTTGACTTTAAACATTTACACTCATTGCTATACAACATACATTATCATTCAAAAGTTTGGGGTCGGTAAGATTTTTTGTTAACACTTCGGTATAGGGAACAATTCTCACTTTTAACTAGTGGCTTATTAGCTTGCATTTTGGCTGTTTATTAGTACTTATAAAGCACATATTAATGCCTTATTCCTCATGACCATATTCTACATCCCTAAGTCTTACCCCATACCTAAACTTAAATGCTACAACAACTACCTTACCAACTATTAATAAGCAGTAAATTAAGAGTTTATTGAGGGAAAAGTCGTAGTTAATAGTGAATATGTGTTCCCCATACCAGTGTGTTACCGATTTTTTTTTTTTTTCTATTTTTGAAAGAAGTCTCTTATGCTCAACAAGGCTGCATTTATGTGATCAAAAAACAGTAATATTGTGAAATATTACCACAATTTAAAATAACTTTTTTCTGTTATAATATATTAAATTGTAATTTATTCTTGTGATGGCAAAGATTTATTTTCAAAAAAAAATGTTATTATTATCAATGTTGAAAACAGTTGGGCTGCTTAATATTTTTTGTGGAAACTGTGATACATTTCCTACAGGATTTTTTTTGATGAAAAGAAAGATCAAAAGAACAGCATTTGAAATAATTTATTTTTTTTGTAACAGTATAAAAATCCTTACTGTCATTTTTGATCAATTTAATGCATCCTTACTAATTTCTTTAAAAAAAAAAAAATGTCATTTTAGATTTGGGCTCTGACTTCAGATCGATTTGGACAGTGCTTACATACAATCCCCATGTATGACAGAGTGTGGTCGGTGGCCATCAGTCCATCTCTATGGTAAGCCTGTACTCATGATTTATTTGTGCGATGAGATTTGTCTAGTCTTTGTGGTTAATAGTCTAACCACAAATCTAACATACAAAGCTAACATTCCACCAAAGACTTTTGTTCCAGTGTTTGATGAATTTGATGCTGTCAGTCCTTGATTTTTAATATTGAATAAAAGATATTTGGTAAAGTCATGTCATTCCAAGACTGACTTTCTTCTGTGGAACACAAAAGATGATATTTTGAAGAATTTTCTTAAAATATCTTCTTTCATGTTCCACAGAAGAAAGTCATATATGTTTTGAAAGACAATGATGACAGAATTTTCATTTTTGGGTGAACTATCCCTTTAAAAGTTTATTTTTTAATACTCTGTTACTATATATGGCAGCAAAAAGCCTGAGACTGCATTGAAAATTCAAAATCTAATTTAAACCTGGAAATGAACAGAAATTTGTATATTTCAAACAAGAAATATTATGATAAAAATTGAAATGGAAACATTTATGCTTCGGTACTATTTCTAGGTCACTGTATAAGCAAATATATACATATTTGTGACATTGATCATGCCAATTTCTTTGAACAAAGCTAATATGCTCAAAATGTAAGATGTTTAAATGCAAAAATATTTCAATTCAACTTTTCACTCAAATTGTTATGCAAAATAGCATTTTGACTAGTGGCCTCAGACTTTTGGACAGTGTATTTCCCTCTGCTGTGTCCATGATGCTCTTCCAGCTTTAGCCCGTCTCACTCGTTAGACATTATGTGTTTGATTCTGCTGCATACTTCATACTCACTGGTTTCCTCTGTTCTTCTCACCATATGAATCACCAACAGACCTGAACATCAACCTTTGCTTTCATCAAAGAGAATTTGAGATCTTTTAAATAATGAATGTATCATTGTGTTTAAAAGAGCGGGGTTGGGGGTGGCGGCATCGTTACGGCTCGTGAGGTGAAGTGGTCATAGACAGGGCAACCCAAAGCAGGTGGCCAGACCCTTTTTTAATACATACTCTTCAATTTATTGCCATGCCATTGCTTTGAAGTCAATTAGCTCACACCTCTGAAATGCAGATGCAGAAGAATGTGATCCCGGCCCCTAAAGCCTTAGAAAGTAGAATTTTGCCCCCTCATAGTGTGGAAAAAGACCCTTTTTATGGTCTTAAAATGCTCAAATGTACCCTATGCTGTTTTTCCCGCTTCTTAACTCTCACTAGGACAGTGGCGATACATCATTGAATGTTTCTTTGTGTTTCTTGACTTTTTAAACACAGAAATGTGTTGAACCTTCCAGCTGATAAATCGTTACAGACTTTTGAACTTTAGAGAGCTGTTTCAGTCTACAACTGGTTAACCGTTTCTCCCCTAATACATCTGGGAAGTTTCCCAATGTGATGAGCTGTTTAAACAAGTGTGGGATGGAGTGAGGCAGGCAAAGATGGAAAGAGAAAAAAACGTGCAGGATATTATGGCAAAGCGGGGTTGCCTTTGCTCCTGCTGCCTTTGATTGCTCGGCCATGTATACTCCCACACGCTTAATGACACGCAGGCACATGAAGCTGTAACACTAGCGCAGAGCCTCCACCTGCCACTGATCCGTCAAACGCAACTTCACAGCACAGCTGAAGGAATGGAAACACTGTGCGCTGGGAGACACTAAAGGACATTGACCGGCTCGGCCACGCTCTCATCTTTTGTCACGTGGCCAGCGTGTAGCGGAAGAAAGCCACTGCTACTTGAGCAGATGCAATGGTTCAACGCAGTTTTAGTCACTCAGCCGAGTTATTAAACCCCGCTGCCCCGTCTCCACAGCCAAGAATTTAGATTTCAAAATAAGAGACGATTATACACATCATTAATTCTCCAATTTGATGGCTGAAATAGCAGGCCTCCAAAGCAGACTGCTGGACCCAGATAATGGACCACACTTCTTTACATGTATTGACGGTGGGAGAAGTTGATGAAATTGACTTGAAATAAAGGCGTCAACTAAACCTGGGGTTTTCAAACTTTTTAAGGCCTTTTCACCGAATCCATTCCTAAAATATATAGACTGCTATATATTTTCATGTATAAAGATCTGTTAATGCTGTTGATCAGTAGTGATGGTAAAGACATTTATAATGTTACAAAAGCCTTCTATTTTAAATAAAATTGCTGTTTTTTTTTTTTTTACTTTCTATTCATCAAAGAATCCTTAATTTTATTAAGTGGGATTTCCACAAAAATATTAAGCAGCACAACCATTTTCAACATTAATAATAATAATAAGAAGAAGAAGAAATGTTTCTTGAGCACCAAATCAGCATATTAGAATGATTTCTGAAGGATCATGTGATACAAAACACTGGAGTAATGATGCTGAAAATTCAGCTTTCCCATCACAGGAATAAATTACATTTTAAATATATTAAAATAGAAAACAGTTATTTTGAATGTTAATAATATTTCACAATATTACAGGTTTTACTGTATTTTTAATCAAATAAATGCAACTATGATGAGCAAAGACTATTTTAAAACATTAAAAAATCTTACTGAACCCAAACTTTTGAACTGTAGTGTAACTGTGTATACTGTCATATAATTAAATAATTGTGATTTATATCCTGATGTATGACCAGTGTTTAGAAAGCAGAATCAAACCATAAAATCCTAATATTCTTTATTACTATTTGTATTATTACTTGTCATTACTACTTGTATTAATATTAATACAATATTTATTTATTTATTTATTGCATTTTTTTTGCATTATTTTATGCTTTTTTTTAATTTTATTATAATATAAACATTTATTTATTCTGAACTTTTTGGGAGACCCCCAAGGATCTCTCTGCAGTCTGTTTGAAAACCCCTGAACTAAACTATTAAAACTATTACTTTTAAAATGTATCTTTCTGTGGTTCGCTGGCCAAGTGGACGGAAAGGAAAGCAGAAACCCATAAGAAAAAAGAATTTTGACTTCCATTACTTGATTTTAAATAGCACTAAGGCTGATATTTTTGGGACTGCTTAGTTTTTGTTAGAAAGTGTCTTTTCCTCTCAAGATGATCTGTTTCCTATGTGTGAGCTCCACCAATTAGAAAGAGCAACAGATGTCCTCTAATTGAGAGTATGTTCTGCTTTCACTCCTACAACAGTCAGAAGCTGAAACTGTAGATGGAGAGGGTTTCAAAATAGTGATTGCACAGTGTGTTTTAATTTGGAAACCTGAAGGACTAGATGGGAAGCCCTTGTGTTGCAAATGTAATTGTTCCAGCTTCACGCATGAGGTATCTAAAGGACAAGGAGCAAGAGAGGAGACGCTGCAGTGAGCAACGGGTCCAAGGGAAGGGGTGAGGGACAAAGAAGAGAGAAAGAACAGAGAAGAAAGATGTCGAAAGAGTGTGCATATGGTCGCCTCTGACACTCAGGTGTTAGGGGCTGTATTGTTCCAACCCAATGCAGAATCACACTTGTGTATAAAACAAAAGAACCGTGTAAGAAAATATAGCCCTTCTCTCTTTTTTCCCGCCACCATTTGCTCAGGCTCTGATTTGTATTTCTTTCTTTTTAACCTCCCTCCTCGCCTGTTCCGTTACCCTCCCTCCCTTTTTGCCGTCGTTTTTTCCAAGGAACGTTATCTCAAGGTCTGTTAGTGGGATATTCCGGCTGGAGCGAAATGCCAAGGCTGACTGTCGTCTATCTTTTTGTAGTCACTGATCCTAACCATAGCCAGTAGCCCTTGTCCTATTTCTGAGATTGCTTTTTTACAATTTTAGGTGCCTCAGTTTTTCACTGCATTTTTTTTTTTTTTAATATTGGATCCTCCTCTCAGGTTTTTCAGTAGTTATATCAAAGTGTAATGTGGGCGAACGATGGGCAGGACAGGTCCTGTGCAGACTTGAAGAACTCCACGGTGACTGCATGACTTTCACAGCTGATGTTGCAATGTGAACGCTAGCTGTGAAATTCCCTAAATGGTGTCATATGGCTAGCGGTCCCAGCCTTAACTATGAGACCGCTCCAAAAAAACTGCCCCTCTCCCATTGCGAAGGTAATGGGCACTCTGGCTCCCTGCATTGTTCTCATTTCACTCCAGTGGGTTGCTCTTCTGTTCTGAATTCCATTTACAATCTCATATCAAAGAGACAGCATGTTGAAAAAAAAAAAAAACGCCATTCACAGCAGCCCAAATGATTCCTGATTCTTGATCTGTAACCCGTGAGCTTGACTGGTTCATCCCCCCTCCAGCCCAGCCCCCCCCCCTCCATCTCAGTCTAGTCTTTGTCTGCCATGTCAGACTTCAGACTCTCACCCTAAATGTTGATTCATCTGCTCCTGTGCGAGGAAATGCCCTGATTGCTACTAATGGCCTCTGATTAGCATACATTTTATCTTGGGGACACTGTTTTAGGACCTGGAATGACTCGTTCAGTTGGTAATGTGGCTCTCAGAGGAGAAAGCTACTCTTTCAAGTCTTTAAGTTGCTCTTTGGAGATAAAATTGGTTGACAGTTTACATGGCAATTAACCTGTATACTCACTTCCATAACCACAGCATATAGACTTCCTAGCAAACCATGCGATTAAGGAATAAGCAAGAGCTACCAAAGATCTGTGTTATAGATTATTACAAAATTAATGTTTAAAATAAAATGAAGTGTTTTAATTTCTTATTCCACATGTTCATGTTTATATTTACATATAAAATCTGGAAGAAATGGATGAAGGCAATGCAATGTCAAACAAATTACTTTTTCCCCAAAATGTAATTTTAATTTGGAAACATTCAATTTATTGTCTTTGAAAGAAATTATTATACACTATTTAAAAGTTTAGGGTTGGGTAAGGTTGAAAGAAATGAACATTTTTTATTCAGCAAAGATGCTGGAAATTGATCAAATGTGACAGTAAATACATTTATAATGTTTCAAATTCTTTCTATTTCAAATAAAATGATGTTCTTTTGAACTTTCTATTCATCAAATAATCCTGAAAATTTGTATCATGCTTTCCACAAAAATATCAAGCAGCACAACTGTTTTCAACATTGATGATAATAAGAAATTTTTCATGAGCACCGAATCAACATATTAGACATATTAGAAACATATTAACATATTAGAATGATTTCTGAAGGATCATGTGACACTAAAGACTGGAGTAATGATGCTGAAAATTCAGCTTTGCATCACAGGAATAAATTACATTTTAATATATATTAAAATAGAAAATAGTTATTTTAAATTGTACTCATGTTTCTAATAATAAACTAATAATATTGTAAGTTTCAACCCCAAACTTTTGAATGGTAGTGTATATTTTTAATATTACTGTTTATCATTTTATTTGTCTGTTAATTTAATGGATAGCAGGCACTTCATATATGACATCTCCTGATTTCCTTTGGACATTCCATCCTTCACTGCTTTATGTCTGTCTGACCCATCCCATTTAAAATTCTCCGTCGTTCCCTTTTTACCAGTAGATGCAGAATTAGTAGGGAGCACCTCTTGTGATAAATAGTTTCCTGTAGTGTCAGACATGACAGATTTTAACCAACAAGATGGGACTTGTTGAGTCTGGAAGAATCCATCCAGATCTGGGTAACTCTAGCCAGAGTGTGTGTAAGGTACATCGGCCACTCTTTCTCTTGCATATATCCCACACACATGCACCACAGAGCCTGTCAGCTCATTCATTAAGTGGGGTTTGGGTTTGTCTGTTTTTAGTTTGATGTCAGCACTTCACTTGCAGCAAAAGTATGAAAGACTTTATTAGCCTGAAATGTGTAATTTGGTCTTGTTAATACCACATGCACATCTCAGATCTTGAGAGAATTACGTTCGTTTAGCTTTTCAGACATTGTTTAATTACAGTTTAGATGAAGAGGCCTCACTTGGAAGATCAAATGCGCTTGTCCTCATTGGCCGATGCAAATTGTGCATAAATTTGTGTCTGTTTATCATCCAGGGAGTTTTAAACATGGCTAATCAATGTCTTATGCAGAGAATGTAAACACAGATAGCAGATATTGATAATTTTGTGCTTCTTGTATGTTGTGATGGGATAGGCCATGCCACTACGGACAGAAGCGTTCTGTCTATCTGACTGCCTCAAAGAGTGCAGTACACACTACCTCAGTAGTTGCAATGAGCCCACAGCGACCAGGCAGGGGGGATGAAAAGAAACAGGGCGCGAGCGTCAAAAAGAGAAGCAACCCCAAGGAGAAGCGAGAAAGGCTTCTTTTTGGGGAGGCCTGTTTTGTTTAGAGTTGGTCAAGCACAACTACAAAGATGTTGCAGGGGTACTGCCTTTGAAATTTTCCAAAGAAAATGATTGTTGGATAAACCGCCCCCAAAACGCCACTCTCTGGCAAACGGAGGGAGCGTGACCTATGACCCTTAGTATGAAAGTACAGCGAGACGTACCCCTCTTTACCACCCTAAGCTCACCCGCCCCAATTTCACCCCCTTTGCTCCACCTCATTCAAGCAAAAAGAGAGAGAGAGAAGGGAAAAAAGAGTGAAATTCATGTCATTCATTTTGCTTCTCATCTCTCTCTCTTTCTCTTATAAGGCTGGGAGGGTGAGCCGTGTCTTAGGAGTCAAGAATTCAATTAGTTAAAAAAGGGGAAAAAACAAGAAAGAAAGCAAGAAAAGAAAGAGTCTGCAACAATAAAGCGATAACGGACAGAATGTGCGTTCCCACACGTTAAATACAGGGCGCTTACTACTGAAAGCACAGCATGGGAGCTATAGCCTCTGACTGCAGGTGGTGTCCTGAATAATTGCAGTCAATATGCCCCTTCTATGCAGGCTTTGCACAAGCAGATCATTACACACATGCCACATACAGGTGTTCCCCAGGCGCATTTGAGATGGAAACTTTTGTTATTCCCTAAAAAGCATTTTTGCTCAGAAGTTAGCTGGGGAGTTTAACTCTGTGGCTGTGGTGTTATGCATGACTGTCTGTGCTTTTCTTAGACAGATAGAGTTAGACTTGACTTAAAATTAAACAAATAAGTTCAGACACATTGTAACAATACTAAAAGAGACTTAAAAAATCCTTTTTGAACAGTGACAGTTTTAAATCTACTTCAGAATGCATCATTTTGCTAAGCAACCTGCAGCTCCAAATGGGAAGAAATGTTTTCCAGATGGAAATAACAGTAGCACAAGCGACACAGATCCAGGCCATCGTAAACAGGGCTCCAGACTGTGACTAAAATGGTCAGAAATGTGACCAAAAATGTGACAATAATTGAAAATCTAGTCGAAAAGAAAGTCAAGTAAGCAAACATCCATATGCAGTTTCGTCAGATATCTCGTTAAAGCGTGCACCAGTGATTCTTGTATGGAGAATCAAACACAGCATGATGTCTGATTCATGAACGAATTACCTTTTTCAATGAGTCAGTCACAAGTATTCACTGTCTCGAACTCAAGTTTGCAATTTGAATCAGACCATTAAAGAGTTCACAACTGATTCTTGTGATTCCCAGCAAGTCATTTTTCATTACTAATTAAATGTAAATCATTACTTGTGATTAAAGATACATTGTCACAACAAAATATTGGTCCTTGTTTAGCATAGTGATTCTAAATTGTGATTTTGAATCAACAAAGAGAATATTTTCTTTACAGTAAAGACCTGTTCACACCAAGAATAAAGAAACTATATAAAACTATAATGATAACTATAAAAGTGTCCACAGCAATGACCAATAACATTCAGTTTTTTATAAGCGCACACTGCAGTTTTGTCGTCTGTCACTTTAAATGCTCAAGTTCTTTAAAGCCAGGTGGATTCTGAGTGGCTAGAAATGTTTTTATCATTTATCAGCTGGAAAAAATGGGTGATTCCCATTTTTCCCAGGATATTGTTTCTCTTTGTTGCTATTGGTAAAGCTGTGGTGTGGACTTCCTTATTCTTATAAAATCAGAATGATTATTAAAAAATTACCATTATAGTTATCATCCTTGGTGTCAACATCCCCTAAAACTGTAAGGTAAATGATATGTTGGAGCCATACATCAGTTGTGTCATATTTAAGCTAACTATTTTGAAATCTGGCTCCTAAATGTTTAATTTTAAAAGCCCTTTAAGACTGCCTAGTCATTTTGTTAATCTGAAGCACTGATAAATGTCCTTGTCATTTATTTAGTGGCAGGTAAGAGTTAAGATGAGATCTGCGTATACTGGCTGCTAACTTTCTCATGGATTTTTGTATTTTTTGGTCTAAATTGATGTGGTGCTGTTCCACTCCGCTAAGCAAAAGGTGGTGTATGGAATGTTCCTCTGACCTCAGATGCAGGGCACATGAACAGAAAGCCAAAAGGTCTGTGAACTCGGGTGTGAGCTGAACAGGGGGGTGGGAGGGGGGCTTGGGGGAGCTGGGCTGGAAGACGGGGCAGGAGGGTTGACACAGAGAGGGAAAGAGAAAGACCCTGTCTATTGTGTTCCTCCAGCCAATATAAATACATCATAACCCTTTTCAATTCAAACATATTTAGGGACTAAGATGAAAGCACTCTAACATCCCCTTGAACAAAGCCAGGGGTCAGCTATAACAAATGAACAACATCCACTGCAAGGCTGATGCACGGGGGGTTAAACTCCCTTTGAACCCTGTCTTTACCCATGGGCCTTTAGGACAGACTGAGATGCATTTTGGGTTCAATAAATTTATTTCTCTGTTTAAAATATTTTCTTCATTTATTATAGTCATTACACAATTAATGACAATTTAAGTGTCATTTTTGATTATTTGATTCTATTGTAATTTATCTTTAGATAAATATAGAGTTGAAATATTTCAACACCTTTTCTCATTTATATGTTATCCTTTTTTGGCTGAAATATGAGTATGTAAGTTTTTGTGAGGGTTAGTCTGTGTATGTCTTTTGCTGTTCTTATTTCAGTTGTGGTCATGTTGTTTTGTGCTCTTTTGTTGGGAGATAATGGGGGAATAGCTAGTTCTGAATCAAAAACATTGTGATAAGTTAAAATGAAATGAACCAATTAATAACCTAAAATGGTAGCATCTAAATTAACTGGTTTTATTCAGGTCAATAGTATTTAACATTACTGAGTCAATTTAAATACATTAATTTAAATGAACAAAACATTTTTATGGGTTCAGTTGGGTATAAATAGCTCTTTCTTTCTTTTTTTCTTTCTTTTTGTTGGTATAAACTGTTGTAGGTGGTTGACCTACCAGCTGGTTGTTTAAGCTGGTCAGAGCTGGTAGACCACCATGGACCAGCTACCATGTTTTAAAAAACAGCTTGACTATTTGACCTGGTTTTTCTAGAAGTTTTGCCACATTTTGCTCAGTTGTAAAGCTGTTTACACAATATAATGTGACATAGAAAGCTATATAGCATTTTATAGCACTACGTCATGCTTGAGAAAAACTGAGTGACTGTCATACTACTGAAAAATATTACCAAGTTAGTAGCATCTCTATTTTTAATTCATTTATTCTTAAAACTGCCAATGTTTTTACTGTTGTTATTGTAATGTGTGTGATTTCTGTGAATGTTAAATCATTCTATTTATATATATATATATATATATATATATATATATATATATATACACACACTACCGTTCAAAGGTATAACAGTAATATTGTAAAATATATTTTTTTCAATTTAAAATAACTGTTTTCTATTTTAATATATTTTAAAATGTAATTTATTCCTTTGATTGCAATGCTGAATTTTCGGCAGCCATTACTCCAGTCTTCAGTGTCACATGATCCATTAGAAATCATTCTGATATGCTGATTTGAAGCTGATTTGAAAGTATAATATCTTTCAAAACAAATAAAAAAAAAAAGCCTTACTGACCTCAAACTTTTGTACAAAATTGTATATTTTAGTTTGCATTCCGCATACAATTATACCAACAACAATATGTAAAAAGGAAAAATATGTAACATTTTTTTAGTTGTATATTTTAAAAACAGCCCATAATATCTCTGTTGTACACTCAGCACATTTTCAGTGATGTGTGCAGTTTGGTTCGAAAAGCGCTTGCGGTGGTCTTGACCCAATATGTGTGGTTGCTTGTGTTGGTTTGGCCCTAACAATGTTGTTACTGTGGAGTTCCTCTCCCAGCAGGGGCTGAATTAAAGTTTGTGTGACCCCGGCACTAATTTCATGCTGCACAGTTCCTCGAATAATGATGTCAGCTGATTAGGTTACCAAAATGGTTGTGTTGGCAGTGAACCCCTGACATGTTCTAATGATCCTGAGGCGTGCTGGGTTTTTTGGGGCAGAGGAGTTGGGGTTCGGGGTGGGCAGCGTGGGCCAGGGGCTTTGGAGGGAGATTGTCTGTGCTCTTCGGTTTAGAGAGGGGGGGGGCGTAAGGTCGAGGGAAGGTGGAGGCACATTAGGCGAGAGAGAGGCTTTGACCTTTTACAGCTATAATATCACTAGGAGTCCCTTTCAGATCAATCAGAACTTGTCCGGGAGACAAAAATGTATTTAATTGTGGTGTTCTATTTTTCTCTTTTTCTCTCCCTCCCTTGTGTTTTTTCACAATCGGACTCACTGAGGGATAAGTAATTGAAGTAATAGAGAGTAATAAGGGCTGGGAAGAGAGAGCTTTGGCCTTGCCCCTATTGTATCTTGTGTCACACGGGTTCAAAGGTCAGGCAGCCTGCATATTCTATTAGGGCGCACGGCCTTCATTGGGGCAAATGAGTTTACCCAACAGTAATTAAAATGCCAGCACTGGCCAGGCGAGCTGAATATGGTTGATGGGCCACCGCTAACTGGGTTGACAGCTGCCATGGCTGTCTTTGCCAATATGCTTGGGTCCTCAATGAACAAACCAACTGAATCCATCACTGACAAGAACGCATGTTCCCTCAACTTTACTCGCGCTCTGTCTATCTTTCTTTCTGCTTTTTTCTCCATTTTCACACCAAAAATGGCTTCGCATTTTGCTTATGTGTCTCATTTTCTCGACCCCTCCATGTTATATCTTCAAGACTTGTTGGGCTGTTGTTTGGTACTACTTTTATGATCAATTTCATGTTTTTACCTCATCAAATGTTAAAATTAAAGCACACCTTTTCATTCAAGCCTAACCAACCATCCGTGTGTGTCTGAGTGAAATGAAGGGTCACTGTCCCTCTCTGTTTTTGTGCCGAGGGTTTAGAGTTGGACACCAGGCGCTACAGAGCTTATTCACACGGGCTGGTTGTTAATTTGAGGCCACACTGGTATTCCATTGTGAAGCCCATTTCTTTGGTTGATGTTAGTGGGAGGGCAAAGAGCCCCCTGCTCTTTCTCTGGGTTTTCTCTAGAGGTATGAAAGTATGTGAGAGCGGGAGATGCTTTGTGATTCGCGTAGTTTTACGTGCCTCTCGCGTGGTGCGTCAGTAAGCATTCGCTGCGAGGCACGTTGTCGCCGCACACACTTTACATAGTTGGCACAGAGACCGAGAAAGCATTCTGTCAATGAAAGAGACCATCCCAGCAGGGCATTTTAGGAATACCTGAGTGCTAAAACAGGCACATTCCTGTGTGTTCACTAGTGTGAGGGCCCTATTGTTCAGCTCACCTCCAAACACAATGCAGGGAGCAGGAGAGCCTTGAGCCTCGCCCGCCAATCCCAGCTGTCCAGGAGGGCTCTAATCCCTGACTATCACGCAGGTCAAACTACTGCGGTCACACACCCGCCCACCCGTACCTGCTCAACTAATTTCAACCTGTCACCCAACTAAAAAGGGGGCATCCGAGTGTTTTTGTTTCTTTTTCTTTTTTCACAATGTTCCTCCTTTTTCCCTCTAGATATCTCATGAACGAAAACACATCTGTGAACAAATCCGCTGTCTCAACATACCCTTCAGCCACTCTTTACACCTCGCTACGCTCCATTCACTTTTCAAAATTTGTTTTTAATGCTCTGTGTGTATTCTCTCCTGGAGCCAAAATATTACTCCGCTGTTACGTCACCTGCTCAGTATTTAAATGCTAAAAACATTAAATGCTGGAACAAAGATTAAGCAAATGAACTGAAAACTCTTAATCAGAGATTTATATGGGTTTCATAAAGGTTTATTTACAGTATAATAATAATTACTATCTACTACTGCTGCTTCTACTACAAATGATAATGATAATAATTAATTATTATTTATTATATGCCTATTAAATGCTGACATTAGCTACATTAAAAAATAATCTTTTAAAAATAAATGCATCTATTTTGCAATCATTACTAAAGATCTTTATATCTTTGCAGCACCTTTGTGACAGGAACAGCCTGCTGTGAGAATTTTGCTCCTCTTCGAATCTGGGACACAGAAAGGTACATTTTTGCTATGGTTTCTGATTTCTGTTAATAGTTATATTTTTATAGGACTAATTTACAGTGATATTTATTTGTCCTGTTGAACCTGTTACTGGCCTATAGCAATCTATTTTACCACTGAGTTTATTAGTCTGTAACGGGCAGTTCACACAAAACGTCTGCTTTATTTTTTAACATTTGATTGTTGTATTGCATCTTTCTGTTCATATTGCACAAAGAGTTTCACATCATTTAAGACACTGTGCCAAGTTTAAAAATATTAATATTATTATTGTTGTTATTTTACATTTATTGAAATTACGTTACGTTGATAGTCCTAAAATTGTTTAGTGTTTTCTACTACCTATCGAAAATTACCATTCGATTTTAACTTGGGTCTTAATTATGTTAGGAAACACTTAAGATAAGGGAACACTGTTAACTAGTTGCTTATTAGTATGCATAATACTAGCATATTAGCTGTTTATTAGTACTTATAAAGTACATATTAATGCCTTATTATGCATGACCATATTCTACATTCCTTAACTTTACCCCATACCTGAACATAACCACTACAACTACTTTACTGACTATCAATAAGCAGTAATTAGGAATTTATTGAGGGGAAACTCCTAGTTAATAGTGAATATGTGTTACCTTATGTTTTAACGCACAGTGTTTCTTAGCAACATTCTGTTTTCTACATGTTTAAATCTCAAAAAATTAATGTGTTCAGATATATTACAATTTGAAACTGTTAATTTCTCATAAAGTGAAAGTAGAACCTTATCATGATGATAGAAGCTGCCCCATTATCCCTTCAGCTCAGTCTATTCTCTTGGGGAAGTTCAAAGCTGACTTAAAAATTCCTGTCATGAAAGGCCAGGCTTAAACCTGATACAACCTGACTGGTTTCCGTAATTCCCCAGCTTTACCTGCTGAATTCAGCCTTCTTGCATGTTGTCAGTCTAAGGAAAGTAAAAGAGGAGGAGGTGTGGGGGGGGGACCATGAGTTCCGGCACCAAATGACAAGGAAATTTGAGACGGGAAAAATTGCGGAGAAGGAGTAGAGGCGATTCCAGACAGATTTCCATGGGAATCACATGTTCTATAGAACACCGGAACACAAAAGTTGAGCCAAGATTAATGTGACCCACCGATGCGCCTGCCGTTTGATCTGTGAGGCGCGGGTAGCCAGTGTCAGCTTGATGGACACGTGGGCTGGCCGGCTATCAGAATGCAGATGCACGCACAGGTAAACAGGCCATTGAATCAAGTTAGACTCACTACAAACCTGTTAAACTAAGAACCAGTTAAGGTTACAAAGAGGTGTGACAGTCAGTGAACAGCCAACAGTCCGCCTGCATTTGAAACCTTGTTGCTTTAATGTAACACACACAGCAGTTTTTCTTATGTATAAATCGTTTGGGGTCAGTAAGATTTTTTTTTTTAATGTTTTTGAAAGAATTTTCTTATGCTCACCAAGAATGCATTTATTTGATCAAAAATGCAGTAAAAAATGAAAATACTGTGAAATATTATTTCAATATAAAATAACTGTTTTCTATTTGAATATAGTCACAGTTTTAAATTAGTTCTCACTATTAACTATTAACTACAACTTTTACCTCAATAAACTCCTAATTACTGCTTATTAATAGTTAATTAGTTGTTAAGTTTAGGTATTGGGAAGGATTAAGGGATGTAGAATATGATCATGCAGAATAAGGCATCAATATGTGCTGTATAAGTGCTAATAAATAGTAATATGCATGCTAATAAGCAATTAGTTAATAGTGAGAATTGAACCCTAAACTAAAGTGTTACCAAATATATTTTAAAAGCAATTAATTCCTGTGATGGCAAAGCTGAATTTTCAGCATCATTACTCCAAATCATTGTAATATGCTGATTTGGTGATCAAGTAACATTTCTTATTGTTATAAATGTTGAAAAAAGTGCTGCTTTATATTTTTGTTGAAACTGATATACATTTTTTTTTCAGGATACTTTGATGAATAGAAAGTTCAAAAGAACAGAATTTTCTTTTGTAACATTATAAATGCCTTTACTGTCGTTTTTGATCAAATTAATGTATCCTTGCTGAAGAAAAGTTTTAATTATTCTAAAAAAAACATCTTAAATATATGTTTTTTTTAAAAACACATTTTCACACACGCATACATATATAGGTTTTAGTGTACATACATATTTATTAGTCATCAGCCATCCCCCTTGATCGTTATTACTATTAGCTTCAGCTAATATTTTATCATCTTTTGTTGTACTTGCTCAAGGAAGGAGGTTTCAGATGATTTTTGTAACACTCATTATTGGATTAGTTTTATGTGCAAAACAGGTGCGTTTTAACACAGAGAGCATTACCTGAGTGTTAAGTGTCTCAGGAGCGTTCAGTGACCTGTCCTGGAGTAAGTCGTGTTGTCTTTCCTCCTGTCTTTGTGTGGCTGCACTAGGGTCAGTTGTATCCTGCCATAATGTGTTCCCGTCTAGTAATCAGGTGCACCTTGTGTGAGGAGCACAAAGCCGCCAGTCACAGGGGGCTGAGAAACCGACTGATGAGTGGAGGGACTGGGGGGTGATAGGGAATGGGGGCTGTGTGGATGTGTGTGTGTTCCTATGTCTCGCTTTTTAACTTTTCCCAGACAGGCCACCAGCATAACCCTTAGACGACCAGCACAAACATGAGACATATTAAAGAGGTTACATTTACCGCGATCATAGACAACATTAGCACAAACAATTTGCCAAAACAAAGATGCCTGTAGCTCTGTACATTTTTTGTTTGTTTGTTTGTTTGTTTTTGTCTTTCTGAGTAAAGATTGGCCTAGTTTTATGTTCAGCACAAAACTACTTGTGTTTTCAGTTGTAAAAGTTCCCAGTACTACTTTAGGCATCAGCCAGACTCAATTGTTTGTATATAGAGTGTTTAAAAGTTTGGGGTCAGTACAAAGTCTCTTATGCCCATCAAGGTTGCAGATATTTTATAAAAAATACAGTAAAAACAGTAATATTGTGAAATACTATCACAATTTAAAATATTGTTGTTTTTTATTTTGAATATATTTTAAAATATAATTTATTCCTGTGATGGCTGAACTTTCAGCATCATTACTCCAGTCTTCAGAGTCACATGATCCTTCAGAAATCATTCTAATATGCTGATTTGATGCTCAAGTAACATTTGTTATTATTTTCAAAGCTGAAAAAAGGTTGTGCTGCTTAATGTTTTTGTGTACACAGTGATATATTTGTTTTCAGCTTTACACTTTGTAACATTATAAATGTCTTTATTTCATCCTTGCTGAATAATTATTAATAATGAATAAGTTTTAATTTCTTACTGACCCCAAACTTTTGAACGGTAGTGCAGTTCTTATATATCTGTGATTCATTTATTTAAGATAGACCTAGCAACTTGAGCTAAGATGAAGTGTTGCACACAGTGCCTCCACTCTGACATGGCTGGGGTAAATTTAGATTCATTGGCTATGACAAAACCAAAAGCATTTGATATGTTTTCTGAAACAGGCTACTGCTGATGGAAACACCAAAGTAACAATTCTGATGCCTTTATTTTATTTTGATGCCACAGGCATTTCTGATTCTCTGATTCTCAGCAAATTAACCACCAACAGTTCTAAAATAAATTGAAATTATATTTCCATTACTTCATTTCCATCATAAAGAAATTCACAGGGTAGTGGAGGATCTTCATAAACACCAGATCACCTAAGAGGGAGAGATAATTCCTGATGTTTTGCCAGCTACTTCAAGTGCAACTGGCGAGAGCCGCTAACTTTTCTTTTTTTTTTAAACATGTTCTTGAAAGATCGGAGTATATTTTCAGCAGGGCCTGTTGCCTGTGTGGAGGAATAATAGAGAGGACATGTACAGGCCAAGATCACTCAGACCCTCATGTCTCAGAGTACCAGCTGACCAGCTGCTTGAACTAATTATGGCACTATGAGGGAAGGAAAGAAAAGCGTTTGAGTATGAGGGACATCGAGATTTTGCTACTGTTAGCCAACACATTAGTAGCATGTTGTTTTCTATAGTGTCTTTTAAGTCAAGCACTTGAAAAAGATACTTGATAATGATCAAGCTGAAGACAGACAATGCCCAGACACCAAACAAGCACGTTTTTTATTGCTTTGTCAATATGGACATGAATGTAAATGTATTACCCAATAATATTATTAATATTTACTTGAAAGCACTAAATAAGCAACAATGAATCATGTGAATAGTATGCAGAGGATCAAATAAATCCAAGCACCAAATATGATTAAATAAGCCTATTATCTTATCCTGCTTTGGGGGGGGTTTCATGATTAGTAAGATGGCTGTTAAATATTCTCAATTTGACAGATGTGGCGAAAAGTTCATTTTGGACCCTGAGTATGCATTAAGTTTCATTAAACTTTCATTATAAAAAAAATCGCAAATTTAGTATTTAGTATTTCTGACCTGGACATGGAAATTAAGTTATTTCTTTAATGTCTTTCTCCTCTTTAAAGTGAAAAAGTCTATGATCAGCCTTAGTCAGGGACACACAAGTGGTGCTTTAAAAGGACCCCTAACTTTTCATGGGGCTCTTGCCATCAAAGAATCTCACAATTGCCTAGAAATTCTTGACATTTTTTCTCTCAAAGAAAAGGGTTAAATGCCTGGATCCTACCAAGAGCTGTTTTATACAAATTGCAATCTCATTGTTTTTAAGAGAACGCGTGTGACATTTAAAAGTCTCCATTGTCCTGGTCCATGGCATTCTTTTTTTTTTTTTTTTTTCTCTTAGCTGGTGGTTATTTCGACTGTGGGCTAAATTGGCTGACATGCAGACGGCGCAATGCGATTTCTGTTTGTTTTAGACCCTGAAAACCTCAGCAGGGCTCTTTATGTACCTGTCTCACATCCTTTCAGGGCACTGACTGTTTCCCATAGCTTCCCTGTGCCAGTTTACCCTCTGTACTTAACCTTACAAGAGCGTTAGCTCAAAATGACCTTTTCCTGTAGATCTAACACCCAAAGAAATGTCCTCAGCATTGCCCTTTTTCAAAATCCATCAATTCATTAAAGTTCCCTTTCATAAAGTGTGTGTGTGTGGCCCAAATGGTCAAACAGAGACAGAGGACTGTTAGGGAGGCCAGCCCCACCATTTTTTGATGGCCCTGAGACCATAACTCAACGACTAATTACGAACACATGCCATTCTTTATAGTGCAGAATAGGAATTTAAAAAAGGACAAAAAAGGACATAAAACTTAAAAAAGGAGGACATTTATTCTCAACTTTCTTTAGGGGTGTTAGAAAGTGTGTTAGTTTTTTACAAATATGAAGACTTAACTATGTGGTGATTTTTTTGTTTTTACTTCTATAAAGACTACTAAAAATATATTATGTATGAAATCACAATTGCAGAAGACCATAGATGAACAGTGTGTATATATTTGTTTTCTTTAATTTCATATGAGTATATATGTATATAAATATATTTTTAATATAAATAATAATTTAAAAAAAAAAAATATATATATATATTCACACACACACATTAAATGTTATTAAATTTATTAAATATTATTTAATTATGCCTTTAACTCCCAATAAGAGTGTGTTACTCTTAAATCCATTTAAATATTCTGCAGCTTTCCTAGTAAAATCAGTGCAGGAAAAAAATCAGTGTCGAAAAAACTACAAATTCTGTCTGTGTGTGTGGGTAAGTATTGTAAGTACTGTGTGCTGTTTTTGCTTGAGCTTAAACATATTCAGGGGTCAAAGAGGATTAGGTTGAGGTCATTTGCTCTTTGAGGAGCGCTTTAAAAGGATGTAGAAAATAAAGCTTTTCCCCTCTAGTTTGTCTGTCTATATTTGGTGGCTACATTGTTCATGTGATCACTTTAGCAGATTGCAAATATCACAGTTACCCCCAACATGTCTGTTAGTGACCTCTCAGCTTCCACATGTCTGAACATTAGACATCTCCTTCGGCAGAAGCTGAAGCCATGATAGGGCTTCACTTATTGTTATGTAATTTCTAGTTTTGCTTGCTTAAAGAAGGAGAAGGCAAACCAAACTTTCTTTGGCAGCAGTTGAACACACATTCGAGAGGGAACGCTGGCGGATGCACTGTATATGTATTACTCCACTGGGACAGTCGCTCTCGTGTCTTAATTAATCTGTCCATTTCACCTTCTGACCTTAATAAAACATGTGCTGTCACTCTGCTAAATGACTCCTGTACTCTAAGTTTAAATCGAAGATCAATTTTTCCTTAGCAGCTCTTTAACCCTTTTCCCCTCAATCTAAATCTCTCGTCGAACAAGCTGTGATCAGACAGCCTTTGGAGAAGGGACAGTCTCGCCACACGTTCCCAAACAGATCAGACGCTGGAAGAACAAGGTCGCCTGCCATGCAGATGCAGTAATTTAAAAGATTATATGGTTATCCTCCATCCTGTAATCTTCACAGGTTCTCTCTAAAACGGGACAAAAAACATGGGACGCATAAAAAACCGGTGACCTAACAATTTAAGAATCCTGGGTGTTTGCTGTTGTACTTGGAACAGTGCTATTACTGGCTTTAAAATTAGAGCACAGATGCGAGGACTTCTTTTACGATGCTTGTTTTTCTCACTTCGCGCTTTGACATTTGCAAAGGCTCGGGGCAGACGCCGGATGTTCTCTCTCTTTTTCTCTCCCGACCTGAGTTTACACAATTTCCTAAAGCACTTAGAAAGAAATATCTGATGCAAATTGCATGTTTTGCAAACAAATGTTTTGCATCATTTAATTGATTGTCCCCATTGTTAAGCACTGCCATCAGTTCAAGTTGTTGCCAGCGTGTTATTTTAGCAGCAAGGGGTAAATGATGGGTATGCAGATGCCCGAGGGGCTACAAGAGAGTTTGTCTTTAGGCCCACCAGGGTCTTGGCCTTTGGTTCTGCGGGACTATCTCTTAAAGAGCCTGTGTCTAAGAAAGACCCCCCTCGTCTCCCCCAGAGCGAAGGTTGGGGATTACCAGTCTGCCCTCGGTGAACAAGCTCACAGGAGACCTCGAACGTGGGGGGTGGTCGCTATGGCCATTGGGCTCCCCTAAATGGTTGCTAGGGACCAGGTATCAAAGGTCCACAAGTCGCACACAGTCACGGTCATGGAGGGAATTAAATAGCAACAAAGAAATTGTGATTCTACAATAATCTGGCCTCTGCGGCGCGGGTGGGGGCGGAGGGCGCCGCAGACCCGTTGGGTCTGTGATCATAGGAGCGTGGTGCTAGGCCCGACTCCCCCTTTCTACCCTCGATCTCCTTTCTTCTACTCCTCTCGGTTCTCTTGCATATCTGGGAATGTACCTTACGACCAAACTAAGCTGCTTTAGCAGCCCATTCAAACTCCGAAAGGTGTTTACTTTTTATCTCCTCATCCTAAGACTTAATTTAGCTTTTGTGTGGTCCGTGGACATTGGAAATGCAGGAGTATAGTGGGATTTAATGGTAATAAGAGATTAAGTGAGCAAATGAAGGCATTTGGTTTGAAATTAGATCTTTATTGACTCAGAGTTGTGAAGACTGGGAGACGTTCCAATCTCAACAACAAGTAAACATGACCTGTTTTATGAGCCTGCCAGTCACCGAATTGCTTTGATAAAACTGATACTCAGACGACGAGATGCAGGTGACCTCACTTGTCCAGTCGCTTTCAACTCGCGCTCTGGAATGATCAGCCTCCAGCAAGTTTACGTAATTCTCTCGGCTGCTTTTAAAGTTGCTGTCTCTGTTTTTATTAATGTGTTAATCTTCTTCAATGAGGTTTGACAAGGTATAATCTGCAAGCTTCTTCTGTTATCTCCTTCTCCCAGGTGTCACCTGGTGTCGTGTCTTGGTACAGAGTTCCGCCGCGGAGCAGGTGTGTTGGACATCATCTACGAGTCTCCCTTCCAGCTCTTCACCTGCGGTTACGACACCTTCATCCGCTACTGGGATTTGCGCATCTGTTCCAGGTACTGTGGAATATCGGCTTGGAACCTTCAGCACATTGCCGTTACGATTCGTGTTGAATTAGGCTTAACGCTTACATTGACCTGTGCTGTCAGCAGATTTGGCCTTGTCTACGGAGACTAATAAAGTTAGCCGGTACGTCTCTGAGAGCCTGTGAGGAAGATTAGTGTTCTCTGTTAATCTAATAAGCCCTCCCGTGCATAGAGTACCGTTTAGATAAAAAAGAAACCAGACTTGAGCCTCCTCTTGGGTCTGTGGACACAATTGTTCCTCTGAGAGATTGAAAAGGACCCCCTTGTCGAGAGAGGCTCTTGCGCCGGGACTCTCACCCACCCAAGTCCACAACGGTTGGTGGCCATATTGATGTGGTGCGCCGCGTCTCCAGGGCAACAGGGCGGGTGCTGGGGATCAGCGAGCTGCTTGTGGGGTGGACTGGGGCTCTATGTAGGGCTTTGAGGAGGGGGGACCCTCACAATCGCATATGGGCAGTCAAGTAACACAAATCAGAGGTGATTGAAAGAGGGCCCTGGAGAGTTTGGGGAGGGGCAAATGTCCCCTCTTAAGATATCAATAATTCACAGTAAGACCAGTCAGGACTCAATATGTGGTACGTCTTGATTCAAAGCGGTTAGTCATCTGAAAGTCGTCATCGTCTATAAAAAGAGGGCACTTTAATTCAGTCGTAGAGTAAACTGATCATGATGGGTAAGTGTGTGAAACTAATTTTTAGATTAATTGTGAATAATTGAGGAGGATTTGTGCCGGTCTTTTCATTTGAATTTGATTGCTCAGAACCTTGCAAGCTCTGTTGTTGCATATATAAAAGGTTAAAAATGTGAGGCGAGAGATGACGGATTAGTTAAACCACAAACTTTGAATTTTGAAGAAAAAAAAAGAATAGCCAATCAGTCTTCTTAAAAATAAAATGTGATATAATTTGCAAGAAGACATGTTTGAAATATTTCAATTATAGAAAGGAAATAAATGAAGAAACACCAGGAAGATTGGATAAATTGCCAATTTTTCGTGTTAGAAGTAAGTTAGCATTTGGGATCATGGCAGATGTGGTAACAGCCTTTCAAAACAAAGTATTGAAATTTAGGGGGGCAACAGCTTGTCACTGGGGTAGTACCCTCAAAGGGACAATTTTTTGTATCTTATCTACCCCTAAAAGGTTTATAGTTGTATCTTAAGGGAACAGATTACTACTCTAAGGTACTAATATGCACCTTTTAGGGGTAGATAAGGTACAAAGAGGTCCCTTTATGGGTACTCCCTCAGTGTGACAAGCTGTTGTACCCCTAAAAGTCATAATTTCACACTTTTTTCTGACAGTGTATTACATTGGTATAGATTGTGATGAAATTATACTACGTAAGAGGAATGAACCAGCCCATGTTTAATGTTTTTGCAACTCTGTGTGAGTGCATGTGTGTACACATATGCAGCACAGTAAGAAACAATCCAGACATCTCCCGCACGCTCCTGCTGCCCTGCTGTCTGCAACACGGCCCAGCCACACTCCCTCTCCATGATTTATTCAGCACACCATTAATGGAGAATTGATCTCTATTGGCTCAGCACATGCACAGACACTTGCCCTGTCCTTCCCTCTTTTTTTTTTCCCCGACCTGCTCTAAAACAAGAAAGCCCCTTTCCGTAAACAAGGGATGAGGTTTCACCCTTGTGGCCTGCCAGCGCAAATAAGACACTCGCCCTTAAGCCACGCAGGGAGAGCTAGCCATGGTGGCTTTGGCCCTCTGCTTTAGGACCGGTCTAATACAATGTGACAATGGCTGGAGTTTTGGAATAACTATAACTTCTGGACTATGCATGTTTGGACACAGAATGTGTCCAAATATGCATAGCTGTGCATTATGTGCAGAATGTGTCCAAATACACAGCCTGTGCATTATAGATTCATTTCAGTTCATAATTTGATTTTTTGTGATATGCATTAAAATAATCCAAGTTATAAGGGAAAATTAATAACCCACTGTTCTTTAAAAGGACAGTTCACCAAAAAAATTTCCTCATGTCAGTCCAAACCTGCATGTCTTTCTTTTTATTCCAGGTTTATTATAGTTAACTAAAACTAAAACCATAAAAAAAAAGATTTTTGTTACTTGAAATAAAATAAACATTAACTGAAATAAAACTTAATTATTCAGTTATTTATATTAGCTAGTTGCCAAGGCAAAATTTCTTCATTTAGTTTAACGTACTAAAATAACATACTAAAAATGGATAAAGCTACATATTTTAAAAAACAAAAAACTAATGAAAATGGCAAAAACGCACAAGAAAACGACTAAAAAAGCAGAAAATCTAATTCAAAATATTAGTAAAAACTATAATAGTATCACAATGATACTAAAATAACACTGCTTTTGTCTGTGGAACACAAAAATTGTACACAGATATTTTAAAGAATGTCACGCTGCTCTTTTCCATACAGTGAAAGCACATAGTGACCAGGGGCTGTCAAGCTCCAAAAAAGACAATAAAAACATAGTAATGGTCATCCATACAACTTGTGTATTATATTCCAAGTCTTCTGAAGTCATACGACAGCTTTGTGCGAAGAACAGACCACAATTTAATACATTTTTTCCTGTAAATGTTCGCCTTCTGTAGTTCTTAAATAACATTTGCACTTCTGCATATTGAATAATTTTGCAAACTTGATAACAATATGGAGTGAATCGCCCTATAAAATAGCATTTTTGAAGCAACTGTTCAATTTGTGCATTGAATTTCCCTTTCTAACAGGAAGTGTGTGATGGAGTGGGAGGAGCCTCATGACAGCGCCCTTTACTGTATAAAGACAGACAAGAATAACATGATTGCCAGTGGCTCGTCATACTATGGAGTAGTGCGTCTTTGGGACAAACGGCAAACCCGCTGTTTACAGGTAACTGTGAGCATGCATGTTTCAGTACCTTTTTGTATTTTATATTACTGTAGTGAAGTTAATTTTTGCAATATTCGGTTGACAGATGTTCCAGCTGGCGCCCACCACCAGCAGCCCAGTGTACAGCCTTTGCTTCAACAGCACTCACCTCTATGCTGCCCTGGCCTCCGCCCTTTACTCCCTTGACTTCAGAACTGCAGGGTCCCAGTCCTGGAAATAACAATCCATTAATGTTACTTGAGACTCGTGCTTCATCTCCTCCAAGCCCTTAGTGATGGTCTCAGACCTCAGATGGGCAAGTAGCCATCATGCCTTTTGGATAATCAGTGCTGCTAATGATACAGTTATGGCCTGGTGGATATTTCCCCTGTCACAGGCTCCTGAAAGCAAGCAGGGTTCACGACCTTCTGTGGTCCAAGTCTTAACGGACTTAACACATTGCCAGCGACCTCTGGGATGTCTAAAACAAACACTGCTCAGAGCTGCCAACACACACTGAGGGGATTTATGCTAAACCACAGCACATATGATAATAGATATATTGAAGCTGAAAGTATATTTTTCCAACAATGAGCCAATTAAACATGTTTTGTTTTCTTTGTGCATTGTCTTTTTTGTTCTTAGTTTGCTGAGGCTTACACTGAATTTCTAGGTCGGTTGCTTTTTATATTGATTCCATCACACCTCAGTAATGCCTCACTCACACACACAACATTTTATCACTTGTAATTTGTCTCTAGTAGGCGTTCCAGCTGCTGGATGCCCTAAATATTATCATAACTGGCCTTAGCTTTAGAAAATCTGATCACAAATGGGTTGTCATTCTATCATGACAAGGAATCAATTTTCTTACTATTACAAATGAACAGCCTGGAGGGGAAAGTGTTTGTATATAAATTACATCCGTGCATAATGTATCATCATTATCAAAGCATGAATCAAACTCTGACCATTTTTGACATAGTTTTCCATGTACCATTTTTTTTTTTTTTTTTTATGATCAAAAGCACATTGTAGCACTTCATCTTACTGACACATGACTTCAGTATCTCAGAAGAGACAGATCACATGAGTGCCAATGTCTTCACCCTTATTGGTAGTTGTTGCATTGCTCATTTACATAAGGTGCATAAACTTGTCAAATCGACTGTCATTGAAAATAGGTGACCTTTGGTTGTTTTATAGATCTTTATTGCCTGGTTTCACAGACAAGGCTTAAGCCTATTCCCAGACTAAAATGGATGTTTGATCTGTTTTAACTGAAAGCAACTTGCTCTGACATATCTTAAAATATGTCATTGCCATTGTTTTGTCTCAAAATGCACAACAGTATTGTTTTTTTCTAAGGCACATTTATAAAAGCTACTTAAATGTCCTAATTTATCTATGGCCTACTCCTGGCTTGAACTAATCCTTGTCTGTGAAACCGGGCCTATATGTGACTGAGAAATCATAACTGTTTCTGTTAGATGTGTTTTAATAATTTCTCTGGTGTTCCTAAAGAGGCCAGAAAGATGTTTGGTGACCCTATAAGTGTTTTCGCCTAGTGTTATACACTGCAAAGTGAGAAATCTGAGGTCAAAGGTTAGGCTTTAAAAGCTATGGGTGGCTGCTGGGTCTGTGCTGGAGCAGACATCTGCAAAGAGGGAAACAGAACAACCAAAGACACACACCTCTTCTTTCCCTAGTCCTCAAAGCGGTGACTTGCAGCATAGAAGTAGCTGAGCGCATTAGCATCCAGAGCTAGCGGAGGCCTGCGTTGACATGGATAATCCATGCCATCCCAAACAAATACCTCATGCTTCTGATGTTAAAGCCCCCTTGGATTTGGTGCAGTCACAGGATGACAATGCAAAGGTATTGTCCTATCACACTCCAGGCAGGTCTCTTTTTCTTTGGGATTCTTCTGTGGTAACTCATAGGAATTTAGCCATGTTATCCTAAACATCTCAGTTGTGTCAAAGAAAAACAAATATGAGCAAATATGATATGAGCAACAAAAAAAGGTATTTTCAAATATTTTAAGGATATTTAAAAAACAATAAAAAATTTTAATATGTTTAAATATACAAAAATATACTGCTAATATATTTTAAAATATATTGTTAATTATATATATATTAATTTATTATATTTATATATATATATATATATATATATATATATATATATATATACACATATTAATATATTTACTTTAAATTATTTTTATATTGTCCAAAATATATTTAAAAAAAAAAAACATTTTGCATTTAACCAAAATGTATTGCCCCTTGAAGTACTTTTTATAATACATTTTGGCATTTAAACAAAATATGTTTTAAATCTGAAAAATATATTTCCTTAAGCTGCACTATTTACAACATACATTTAACATATATTTTAAATGTATTTTGGGTAGAAAAAAATTACTGAATGCGAATTAATGGAAT
Organism: Hypophthalmichthys nobilis; assembly: GCA_037950665.1. Lineage (NCBI taxonomy): Eukaryota > Metazoa > Chordata > Actinopteri > Cypriniformes > Xenocyprididae > Hypophthalmichthys > Hypophthalmichthys nobilis. Next base: position 18,347,919 of record CM075477.1, on the reverse strand, counting down.
AGTCACCAAATAATGAAAATTTTATATTTATTTATTTACCCTTATATCATTTAAGAATATCCTGGCCATTTTTTCTTCATAATGTAAGAGAATAAGGAATGAGGCTGTCACACTTCAAAATGGCATAAAAAAAAGTCTGTATGACTTGTGCGCTCATGTGCTATATTCCAAATCTTCTGAAGCCATGTCATAACATATATGAGAGACATTATTCAACATGAATAAATAATGACAGAATTTTAATTTCTGTGCAAACTATCCCTTTAAATGAACATATGCACATCTAACATAACCATGCTTTGTTTTTAAACAACAGAAGAAACATTTAAGAACCCCAGACAACGCACAGCACAGTTGCTGCTCAATGTGATTCTTAAAAGGTGGGGCTCATGTTGGGCTTAATGTGATTTATGGTCAATCACAGAATAAATTAGATCATATGCAATGTGGGACAATCCATTAGCTGATTTTGTCACTGAGGATAAAAGGAATGCCTACACCTCCGTGCAGATATTGTACAATCATGCAGGAAATATGGCCTCACGGGACTCAAAGACGTGGTCACTTTAATAAATATTAATACATAGGTTTGGAGCTCAGCAGGAAATGGGCACTCACTCATATTGAGGATGACATTGTGGATATTCCTAAAATGAAGGCAGTGAATTTTACACTGTGTGGCTTTTTTTTTTTTTTTTACACAGTCAAGCACATCCACTCTACGGTGTATAGTGTCTAAGAAACCACTCTGTTGTGCAGAATGAGGCCTGGCACGTCAATGGTACCTTCACACATATGCAAGTCGCCCATGCCGTCTGCACTGATACACCCTCATACCATGATGTTTCCAAAAGACAGTGGAAATGTATGCTGTGGTCAGATAAATCCTCGTTTCAGTGTGTTTTTGGAAAAAATCGAGTTCTCAGTCCCAAAGATGAAAGGGACCATCCAGATTTTCATCAGCGACAGGTGCAAACCTGATCTCTATGTCCGTTTTTTTCAAAAACACTGAAACGTGGACTCATCTGACCACAGCACACATTTCCACTGTCTTTTGGACCATCTAAGATGACCTCAGGCCCAGAGAACTCAGCACCATCTCTGCATAGAATCAATGTATAGCTTTCTCCTTGCATAACACAGATTCAAGTTGCATTTCTTGATGCAGCGGCAGACTGCGTTAAGTGACAACATGTACTCCTGAGCCCATGTGGCCATTTTTAACACACCAGCATGATGGTTTCTCATGCAGTGCCATCTGAGGGCTCGAAGGTCATGCACAAGAGGTTTCCTCCCTTGCCCTGCACGGACTGAGATTTCTCTAAATTCCTTCTCTGGAGTCTTTTCACAATGTTCTGTATGGTAGATGGGGAAAGACATAAATACTTTGCAAACATGGATTGAGAAATGTGATTTTTGAATTGTATGACAATTTTCTCATGAAATTTGGCACAAAGTGGTGAGCCATGACCTTTTATACCCAAACCTATACCCTCACCTATTACCAATTCACCTGCTATCTATCTATCTATCTAGAGCAAGGTCATTATCAAAATCCCCTTGAGGAACTGTGGGTGAGCCACAAGCTCTCTGTTTCTGACAAAGGTAATGAAGACCTTCCGAGTTCAGAGGATGTGAGGAGGGGTTGGAGGCGCCTTATGGGAAGGGGATTTGAGGATTACGTTTTCAGAACCTACAGCACACAAAGGAACACACACAAACATTGTCCACAGACCAAGCAATGTCACGTCTGGCATAACACGATTATTTACACTTTATCTTTACACTTGCCTGTGCACGCAGGTCACATTGGAAATGCTGGTATATAAAAAGGCAATGATTAAAAAGACATGGGATTAAAACCACTTTACACACTTTGCACCTGCACAAATCACTGTAAAATCATACTGGCAATTTGAGGACAAAAGGTCTACTTTCCTGTATTATCTACCAGTATTACACAACAAATATGTTTACACCATTAGAGCACATTCCTGCTTTGATCTCAGAAGAAACATCTGGATGGGAAGAAGCACTCACGAGAAACCGCTAATGACATTTTTGAAAGCATTATGATCTAATTTGTTTTAATTCATAGCTCCAGTTGTTTTGTTTGTTTGTACAGCATCTATTCCCATGCTGGACACATGCTCTAGCATCTCAACACCGTTCAGAGTAAAGAGTGCAAACCACCGAAAGAGACCTGAGCAAAGACCGCTTCATAAATTTAGCTTTCAAAAGACAGGCCGAACACGGTAATGATGCATCTGGTGAGCTTTCTGGCATGCCTTTTTAAAGCCTCAATTACACTGTGATTCTCCCGACAGATGTTGAAAGAATAGCGGGAAGCCAAGCTATTTGGCTGGAAGAGCAAAGTGTTTAGCAGGTGAAACAGTATCCGTCATGTTACCTTAGACTTTAGGAGGGTGAGAGCATGTCTTTAGTCATTCAACTCTTATCATGTTTTATATTTTGTAGATACATGAAGAAGAACTTTTACTTTCTCCATTCACACTTCTAAGGGTTGTCTTGACTTTTATTAATATGAGAATGACTATTTTGCCTCAAAATGACATAGTAGGTTCAGGTGAATTTCACACATTATTCACTTGCACAATAATCCACAAGCGTTCTCTTTATTTACGGACCGGATTGGAAAAGTAATGTGAGAAGAAGTTAGGAGTCACATCGTGTTTTGCTTGGCCAAGTTCACTGGACTTAAATGGAATCAAGGACTTCCTTTTCAGTGCAGGTGACCCTTGTTTCCTAGGACGATGCCTTTCCCAAGCTGCATTAGCTTGTGGTTAAGTATCAAGTGTCACAGTGGCTAATCACACAGCCAGGAATAGGCTTCAACCCACACAGACATCTCTGATGATTCTGGGGTAATTTTACACCAATAGTGCCATCTAAAGGTCAAAAGGAAGACACATCTATTGCATTATATTCTGACACACTTAAAGCACAGGTAATATTATTTCACCGCTCAAAATGATGGACATTTGAACAATTATATATAATATTATAATATTTGATCATATTTGAATAATATTTTGATCATAAATTATTTTTAAAAAGTATATTTTTAAATTTACAGTAATTAAATATAAATTTAATGCAATGCGTAATTCAAAATATGGGCAAAACAGCTGTGAAAAGTCAGTATGGAAAATTCCTTCATATTAGCACTACATTTGGCCCTTTTTATGGACCTTTATTAGAGAAAGAAAGAGAGAGAGAGAGATGCAATAATATATAAATGTAATAATTGATTTTGAATTAATTCAATTAATTTATACATGTTGATATATGTTTTTGTGAGGATGGTACACTCTCCATGATGGTTCCATGAAGAACCTTTAACATTCATGGAACAGTTCCATTGCACAAAAGGTCCTTTATATCAGAAAATGGTTCTTTAAATTTTTTTAATGGTTTAGATTATTAAAAATGGCTCTTTTAAGAACTGTTCACTGAAAGGTTCTTTGAGGAACCCTAAATGGTTCTTATATGGCATCACTGTGAAACCCCTCTTTTGGAACCTTTATTACCTGAAAAAAAAAAAGCCAGTTTTCAAGGTTTTATATGTATCATTGTAAAAAAAAAAAAAAAAAAAAAAAATATATATATATATATATATATATATATGAATGAGCAAAAACTGCCTAAAACATTCATCTCATTAAGTGTTACAGAAGAAAAAAAAAAAAAAACATGTTGCATGGCTGCAAACAAATGAAAAGAACAGGCAGCATATCTCACATTGTCCTCATCATTTAGTCTTGTTGATCTGCTACATGTATCCTCGGTGGAATCTGATCCATCTGTCAAACACTTTTTAAAGGCATTAGAGTTCGAATCATAAAGGGGTTGACAGAGGGTAAAGGGGTGGAGGGGTTGCCCAGGCCAATGGTGCGTCCCCACCTCTCAGCCTCTGCTGTGGGAGAAGCCCAGGACCTGTGTGCTGGAAGCGAAGAATACATGCCTTTCATGCGGACCTCCAGCATCTGTCCTAAAGGAATCCCACCAGCAGTTAATGAAAGGCACCTTTTCCCTAGAGGAGGGAAAAAAAAGCTAATTTGAAGAAACTCGACCCTACTTTGCAAATCAGTCAGTAGATATCTGATTGTCACTCCAAGAGCTGGGGTCTAATCCTATTGTTTTTTCTATAGGATTACTTGTGCTGGGTACCTCTCCCCCTTTGGCACTGCACGGGAGAATAGACAGATTAAGGGGATTAGCTTGTATCCTCCTAACTTGTCAAGCTGGGATGTAAGGATCCATTGACTTCACTGTTCTGAATGAGAGAAGTGCCTAAAAAAGAGAGAAATGAAAGCCAGTGAACAAGAAAAATTCCTGAAAGAACAATGTGATTTGTTTGCTTTTGTTCCTTTTAACTTGGCTCAGTTCAAAGAGTCTCACCTAAGAAGCCGCAGTCCCAAATCGGAAAGATATGTCGCAGGAATAAAGCAAGTAAGTAAGAGCCCTTAGCTATGGCTGTCAAAATAACATTTAGCACAAAACAAACAAGTTTACTTGAAAGATTACATTGATTTTGCAGGAATCAGTCGTTGTCACTTTCTTGATGATACTCTTGCTGTGTCCGAAACCTGAACCATGCTGCCTTCGCAGACAGAATCTGAAGGTAGGAAGGCATCGAGGCCTGTAGAAACCTTTTTTTTTTTTCACAATATCCTAATAAAATGCCTTCATTTGGTGACATTTCTTTATAGATGTACCCTGCATGTGTGGATTGGGAAATTCATAGGTTTAGGCTATAGTAGTTACTTTTGCTTTCCTGAAATGTTGCCAGACTGGCTAGCGAGGCTTTTGTACACAGACATGTAAAGAGGATATTAGAATGAAAAGTCTGACTTTAGAGAGACACTTAGGAACTAAAATCCAGCTATTTGTTTTTATGTTCCACCCTTTTATTAATTTATAAATTGTCCAGGGCTCTTTCTTGTATTCTTAATATTTTATATGTATTAATGGATTGTATCCTCCAAGAAAAGATGTGGTTAAACTTCAGTCAGTATACTGAAATTAAATTATTAATATATTAATACTCATATACATTTATTAATATAAGTATTAATAAATGCATTTAAAAGTATTAGCAAATTAATGTAACAGTCTATCTATCTGCATGCTTTCTTCTTTTGCGTAGGGAAATATTTCATTTCCTGTCCCTTTAAATTAAAAGTCAGCTGATTTCTTGATCTCAGCTGGTAAAGAACAACAAAGTCACGCCCTACCGTCTGTTTAGTTCTTGTTAAACGACAGATAAATCAACCAATCGTTGCTACGTTTATTTGTCAAACCAGGAAGTGTACGCTTAAACTGACCAACAGCAGAAGGGGGCGGGTCTTGAGGAGACATTCGGAGTTTGTGAGAGAGTTGAAAGAAAGAAGAAAGAGACGTAACTGAAGCTAGCTCGCAGGCTAGCTGAATGTCCTGCCGTGTCGCAGATGTGTCGAAATCCACGGGAAAGGGCGGAATGTGGGGGGTTGGATATATAAAACTGGGAATGGGGTTGTTTGTAAGTAACGCGGTTATTGGACCGGTCGGTTCGGTGTCAGTGGAGGCAGCGTTGACCGAGGTAAAGACACTATTAGCATCATTAGCCTAGCCGGTAGACTGTGGCTGCGTCTCAAAACCTAGCGAGCTGCCTAGATAGACAGCATTGTGAGGGATCTTAAGTCCGTCAAATGTTGTAATGGTGCCCAGAATGCTGTCTAATTAGTCAGCTCATTAGGTTTTGCTGCACAGCCTGTGTGCTTGTGTCCACAGCGATGACAGCAAAGATTACTTAGACTTTCGTGTCTGACGTGACACAAACATATTTTACAAGGTTCATAATTGGTCTTTTTCGTCCTTTTCTAAACGAAATGAATTAGTTTTTATTAAACACAAAGGTTATGAAGTTGACGACCTGGAGGTCTGATCTGAACAGCTTTAGCTATGTTCTTTATATGGCTTTGAAAGTTAACTTTACTAAATGTAGAGGAACACATATTCATTCCTCCTATGATCTATGGACTGTAACAGTGTTAAGTCATTAGACATCATGACTTTAAGGTGTAAACTGTTTTGGTGTTAAATCCTGTAAAAAAAAAATCTAGATTGTGTATTATAAGATGTTATGAGTTTTGGACCCACTGTATTTTAAGTGTTTTTAATATATTAAATGTATACTATACACTTAACTAAACATTTGAAATAATAATTTGATACAATGCACTTATTGTGTACATACATGTTTTTACAGCGTACTTATATTTAGAAAGTACCTGCCGGTAATTACAACTGGAACTAATTTCTGTAGTTACATCTATAATTAAACATTAAACCACCCTCAAACCTAACCATAACATGAAACCTGTCCTTAAACTTATACAAAGCTGTCCCTAAACAATAGGCGCAAAAGTGTTTTGCAATACAACATGTACACCAGAAGTACGTTGTACCAAACAATTTTATATATATATAAATATTTTGACTGTAATATTTTATTTCCCTAATCTCAAATTGGTGTCTGTTAAAGAAAGGACAAAAAGGAAAGCATTTTAGTTGTTAGTGAATGGCCTTGTCTGCTTCTGAGAAAGTGATAAAATGTCTTTGTATTAAGTTTTAAAAGTCTTTATTAAAGTCAACAATTTGCAACCTAATTTAGATTCCCATTTAGACTAAGTCAAAAACCTCCAGAAATATGAATCTGTAAATAGAATAAAATTCTAGGGACAGTTTGTTCCATTTCAATCTAGCTGAGATTACATGTAAATACACAGTCAGATGAATGATTCATAAAGCTTTGTCTCGCCCCTAATGTTATTCTTTATGAGTGATGGGTAAATAATTAAAAAGGCTTGTCTATTATTGCTGCTGCTGCTGAAGTAAGGTTGTACAATAGGGGATTTTTCAGGCAGGGCCAGTTTTTTTTCTGTGTTAGGGTTGTGATCGTTCTGCAATAAACTAATTGTTTAAAGTTGGGGTATCACACACAGTTTCTGCCAATCTCATGTTAAACTTAAGTACCTATAGAGTAGTATAGCATCCTTCATATCGCTGAAAAGTCTTTAGTTTTATCATTATATTTATAAAAGATACATATGCTCTACCGAGTCTTTCCGAAAACAGCCGAGCACTTGGAGGCGTGTCGTGTGAGCGGAGATAAAGTGACGAGCTGTCAAGAGCACGCACAGTTTTTGTGTAGTGATCGTCTGCAAGCTATCAATGGTCAGCTAAATTTAAACACACAATACACCATCGCATTATCCATATCTTTTGAATCACTATAATGAATATAGCGTATAGTGAATGATGAATAATGAATTTATGAATTCACTACGTTCGTATTGTTTACATTGTATGCGCTTAGGCACCTATTGCCAACAAAACAGACATTTGAAGCAGTTTTACTCAGCACCTGCGGTTCCGAGTCATGACTGGGATCATTATCGCTGTGACCGCTCCATCTTTCAGTTTCAAACGATCTGTAAATCCAGCGTAGAACTGGGCCTTGTTTATGAAACTGTAAGCGCCGATCCTGAGGGCTCGAGCAGCCACGGAAAAACACGAGATATTCTCCATTCATTTTAACTAATAAAAAAAGTGATTGCAACTATCAGTTTCTATGGTTATTTTAATAACAAATATCCAGAGCGCATCAATGTAATGCTTGAGCACAAATCTTTCAGCTCCACTGGGTTCTTTGGGAAGCAAGGTTATCTTTCCCTCAAAACAAAAAACACACTTCTTTGGTGACATTGTTTATTTCGTGGTCTAAAAACAAAGTGACAAATCTTTCTCGAGCAAGTCCTGTGCAGCGCTGCTGATGACTTCCGTAAAGCCAAACGAAGCGCGTTGATCGGCGTGTTCTTGCTCTCTCGCTCTGGTCGACGTGTACAGGCACGCTCTTCCAGGAGAAGTGCCCGTACAAGGAATTCCGACCATTCTGATGTCACACAGGCACATACTTGAAAAAAAGACCCCGAAGTTTGTGAGGATTTGGAAGAGTATTTTTGGCCCAGAAATACTCCGTCATACGTCCAACTCGTGTTTTGAAACTTTGGCCATGTTTAGCATGAGAATCCAACTCTTTAACAGTGTAAATGAGTCAGAATGCATGAAATAGCATTAGACCCCCACTTTAATGACAGTTCGAATTTTACAGTTGACTGTGATTGACACTTTAATGTTGGCTGTCTGGAAAAAGCACATATTTAAAAGATTTCGCTGATGATGGGCTGAGGCTGTTTTTACTGTGTTCTTATTCTGGTCTTGACTGTGAAAGGCATGTATGTATGAAGATGCTCTTCTTCTCTCTGTTGTGACAGGTGGTAGATCAAGGTCAGGGAATGAAAAAGCAGGGAGTGAGCTGTTTGCTCTCCACAGGTGTTATCTCTGAGGGAATGTAGGTGCCTGAAAGATAGGCTGATCTCAGATCTGCTAACATGACAGAAACCACATGCTTTATGCCTTGCCTGTGAAATGTGGTTCACAACTTTTGTTGAGTGAAAATTTAGAGTGGGACTTGATTATATTGGATAATGAAAAGCAGTCTCTACATCACAACCTTTTTTCACAAGAGACCCCCATTTTAAATTACACGGTACTGTTCAAAATTTGGTCTCTTATGTTCACCAAGGCTGCATTAATTTGATCAAAAATACAATAAAAACAGTAATATTGTGAAATATTATTAAAATTTAAAATAACTGTTTTATATTTCAGTGTATTTTAAAATGTCATTTATTCCTGTAATGGCAAAGCTGAATTTTAGCAGCCATTACTCTCCAGTCTTCAGTGTCACATGATATTTTCTTTTTCAGGATTCTTTGAATAGAATGTTCAAAAGAACAGCTTTTATTTGAAATAGAAATCTTTTGTATCCTTTGTATTATAAATGCATTTAGTTGTCGTCCTTGCTTAATAAAAGTATTGATTTCTACCCCACAAAAAAAAAAAAACTTACTGAGCCAAAACTTTTGAACAGTTGTGTACATGTCAGGGATGGATAAAACACCAAACGTTAAAAGAGGATTAATTTAGCAGACATTTTATATTTTTATGAAAGATTATGAAAACTTGTTATTCCACAGGAAAAATATGCACAGTAGAGCGCAAAAGTGACGTCCCACATTTTCAATGGCTTGGTTCCACATTTGTTTTTTTATAAAGATTGAACCATAAATTGGTAGAAAAAAAACATGAAGGGATACTTCACCCAAAAATGAAAATTGTCACTGTTTAAGGCACTGAAGACTTTTAATGACCTTAAATTTATCTGATGAACATGAGCGGAGTGGAATAATGAAAGTGATCAGCATGATTGATATCCAAAGCGTGACAACACATGCTTTATGCCTTGCCTGTGAAATGTGGTTCACAACTTTTGTTTTCCCTCCCTGTTCATATTTTGCCAAATGCATAAATGTGTCACAGGGCTTCAGACTGCGCCTAAAACAGTCGCATTTGCGACTAAAAATATTAATTTGCGAGTGATATTTTTGCTGAGGTCGCCATTGGCGACCATACAGATTCACACGTTATGACTGTAAAATTCGCGTGTTATTTGCGTGTTCCATGACCAGTAGCCTATCACATCATTTGTTGTGTTGACGTAATTAAATGACATGCTGCGTGTGAATGTTTCACTGAGTTAGAGCGCCAAAATATGAAGAGGTAGGGAAAATTTTCACACACCAAACAGACGCCAAAGAACTAGAGCTGATGAAAGCCGACTGTGTTGTTGCCTCGCGTCGCCTGCGTCGGTACAAAAAAAAAAAAGCTGCATTTGAACACATCGTTCTGCTCCTGCGTAAAAGAGACAACTGCTTATTTCTTCATATAAATTCGTCTATATTCATCATTCAAAAGAGGAAATCGGCTCTGCAGACTGCAGATACACACACAATGCAGCGCGTGCTTACCGTTTGAATATCAATCATGCTGATCACTTTCATTATTCCACTCCGCTCTTGTTCATCAGATAAATTTAAGGTCATTAAAAGTCTTCAGTGCCTTAAACAGTATAATGAGTATAAACGATAATTTTAAGGCGTCTTATATTTTGTGGATGGAAAAACAAATCACGATACTCTCTAATCATGTGATTATTATTAATTTCATTAAATAAATGTGAGCGTTGCATGTTTTAAAGTCAAAAGATGGCGCTGTTGGGCGTTCTTCAGAGCAGCATTCAATGATTAGCGCACATTTGTCAACCGATTGCTAATGCTGATCAACTATCACAAAGTTTATATTATTTATATTATATTGAGTTGTAAACGGTTGTAGCAACGTCATTTTTTAATCCTCATCTGAATTTGAATGAGCAGCAAAAGTAAAGCACAGACATTTCAAAATAAGAGTCCCGCTGTATTTCAAAGTAATCAAAGTTAAGCATTATGTATATCAATTGCCCCTGTTTGTTATTTGGTTACACAAACCAAATTTAATATATTTATATATTTATTTCCATATATTTATTTATATTCATTTGATTCAAAGTAAAGTGTTGTAGCTTCAGGAAGGAAGGACTAAGAACATTATTTGACACATATTCAATATAAAGATTTTACTAGCAACAGGGTCATTATAGTTAACTAAAACATTAAAAACATTTTTTATTGCTTGAAATAAATGTTAATACTAAAATAAAAATCTATACAAACTAAACAGATGTTTATAAACAACAAAAAATAAAACAAAAATTAAAACTTAACAAAAAATGAAAGCAGAAAATAGAAAAATCTAATCGGATTCAAAATATTAACAAAAACTATAATAGTATTAAGTGAAAATAGTGACATTAATTTCCCAGAAAAGTCACAAGATGAAAAAGCTGTATAGGGGACATATATAAACAACAGGACGACTAAAAGTAAGTGATTTAAAATTTTAAGTTCATTGTTGCGTGGCTCTTAAAAAAATTATTTGGCACCTGTTTTTTCCCCCTATAGGAGCCAATGGCTCCTTAATGAATTTTTTTTTTTTTTGTCTGGAGCCCTGAATTTACTCACCCTTATTTTGTTCCAAACCTCTATGACTTTGTTTATTCTGTAAAACACAAAATATATATATTGAGAAACGTCTGTTTTTGTATCCTTGCAATGAAAGTCAGTGGTCAGCAAAACTGTTTGGTTACCAACATTTTGCAAAATATCTTACAGGTTTAAATCAAGAAGCTCTGTAAACAGCATATGTGCCATAATATGGATTAACCCATACAAACTCATATCTCAAACATATGTGTGCCTGTAGAGTATTAGTGCTAGCAACACCAAGGTTATGGATTTGATTCCCAGGGATCTTATATCTGGAATTGGATCTGCATTCAGTGGAAGTGTCTGCATCAATTAAGGTCCATTGCTTGAATGCTTTACAAATTATCACTAAAAAAAAAACATAATGGGATTATTTATTTTTTGTGTAATCTGGAACCTTACTGTTGCTCTCTATGAGACTAGGAATGTGTAATAATGAACTAATTAACCTTCAGCTCAGCTGTTTACTGACAGTTGCCATCTCTTCTATAAACTTTTTGGCATTATGTCCGTCCTTTGTTTGCACAGGTTTGCAGCACTGAATACGCAGACTTTAGCTTTCTGCTGCTTGTTATTGTTAATCATTATCTCAACAGTATCAATACCGATGGCATTTCTACACTTGACTTAAGACTATTGTTCATTTCCGTTTCACTATCATTTATTCCTACTGTAGCACAATGCTTGAGACAACTGTCAGGCCAGCAGTTGTCATCAATGTCTTTGTGTATGTGAGAGGGAGTGAGGCACAGACCACTTGTCTGTTCATCCTGTTTACTTGCATTCCCTGGCAGCTCTCACTGGGTCTGAAATGCCACAAGGGAGGCTGTGTATGTATGTGTGTTTAAATCGAGAGTCTCCGGTTAATAAAGGGGGCAGTTCATGTCGCACTGTACCATGTGTGGGTGGTGGGTGGCCCAAGCCCGACCTTCCCTCTGTCTCTCTCTTGATCTTTGCAGCCCTGTGTGTAACAAAACTCTGTCTCTGCTGTGTTGATTTTCCTATCAGACGCCTATCATGCCTTTTCTCCTGGGGTTTAGACAGGTAAAACGAGACCACAGGAATAAGCATTTTATTAATTCAGTTAGCAAATGTAACTTGATTTGCCTTGCGTACAATATAGTCTGAACACTCAAGGGTTTGCATAGTGATCTGCCTCTGAATTGTATTTATGTGCATTTTATTATCATCTGTATGTAAAAACAGCCTGATGTCACTGTGTTGGGGACATTTATATACTTATAACAGTGACGTCAGGCTGTCTTTACATACAGGTGATAATAAAAAGCACTTTAATACAATTCAGAGGCAGATTGCTATGCAAGATATGTCCAAAAGAATTAAGAACTGTAACATAATTTATTCTTTTAGCCATATTTTGCATTGAAAAATTATTTTTTTTGTTTTATTCTTCATGTGCCATAAAAATTTTTGGTGCACAAAGCTCTTCTGATATTTGTGCTGATTATATGCTTATATTTTCTTTTTGGTTTTGCAGAACCGGCTGGTTTGTGTAGGAGTGAACAACCAGAGCTACTTCTGTGATTCAGGCCACTGCTGTGGAGAATCTCAGTGTTGCAGCTATTACTACGAGGTGTGGTGTAAGTATCTGAGTCCCTGCTGCCTAAAAATGCTCAGGTCAGTTCGCTATAGTGTCTGAAACATCCTCCAGTTGTATTTAGTTATTTCAGGTCTGTATTGGTTTGTATGTAACAATTCCATTACGAGGTCACATAGAGTAACATAAAACAATATACGAAGCATAATGCATTAAATATAAAACATAATGAGCACAATGTACATATTAAATATAATCTGCTACAGGCAGATACCTAAAAAAAGCAATGGCATAAAAACAATTACCAATTATAAGAATAAAGAATATGTTCTCAAGTTGTTTGCAGTAAGCAGCCCAAGCTTATGATGCCAGTAGTGGGTTGGACAAGAGGCTACATGCCTTGGGAAAAGACATCCAAGTCGTGGCTCATGTTTGACACCATAATTGTGTTTGTTACCGTAAATAGAAATGAGATTTAGGTGTTCAATCACGCAGTTTACTGGAACCACAGATCTGCAGTAATTTCAAGCACAAATGTAATTGACCTTACAATGGATATGCCAGCTTTTTTTTGTCCTAAAGAAATCTTCTTAAGCATCTTTCTCAGTTTTTAATTATGGGTCTGATTTTGTGTCATTGGCTGGCCCTGATCTAGTTGTTGTTCTGCTCTGTTCACGCCCGTTGGCAGTGTTCTTGTGTCATCAAATTACCCCTCTCCCTCTGGTGTACCATCTATTTTAATAACTGAGGACTAACCTCATCTCCACGGTAATTGCAGCACATCGTCTGCTGAGTCAAGGGGCTGCACTTTGGGTTTTGTACATCATGCCAAATACATGCGACCCGGACAGACACAAATCCAGTGTAACCGGATCAGACCCGATCCTGTAAACAGCTGCCTTAAATTTCTCTATTAGGACAAGTAGACACCCCCCCACCTCCTGTCTGCCAGAAAAGGTCTCTGCTTTATTTGGGGCAAATTTTTACACACTTGGATCTCACATGACATTGACCTGCACGGCTCTTACTGTTGGCTGATGAGCGTCCCTAATGTCCAGTACATTCTTCTCCTGGGATCTGGTGCCAGATTGTTAGGTTGTTTTGGGAGAAATAAGAATTTTTTTTGTACCACTATGGTAGTATTTTATAGGTTTTATAGACTTTCATTTAGCAAAGATGCTTAAAATTGATCAAAATGGACTTTCTATTCATCAAATAATCCTGAAAAAAAGTATTATGATTTCCACAAAAATATTAAAATTTCAACATTGATAATATTAACAAATGTTTCTTGTCTTGTCAGGCAGCACTGTTGACAACAACTCAAATTAACATGGAAGAGTTGTGATTTATGGTGTGTAGTGCCTGGTTTGAACATGATGTTCTCTTCACTCATTAACAGTACTGTATTATGTGTGTTCTTTCATCAGGGTTTTGGTTGGTCCTGACGCTCATCACCATGCTGGGCAGCTGTTGCGTGTGTCACCACCGTCGAGCCAAACACAGACTACAGCAACAGCAGCGGCAGCACGAGATCAACCTCATCGCTTACAGAGAAGCCCATAACTACACCTCTCTACCCTTCTACTTCAGTCAGTACCCGCTTCATTCCCCTGTCATTCTTACTCTAATCAATATACAATATGACATTAAAAATAAATAAACCTGTAAAATAAACATATTTAAACTTTAGATAGCAACTTATTGCTTCTGTAATGCTATTATAGTATTTTTCACAAAGAAAAAAACATGAATAAAAAGGAATTAAACACTGTAATCAACAGTGCACTGGTAAGACGATGCGCTCTATGAATCGTATTTTCTCAAATAAAGACCATGTAACACTTATTTTACATACAGCACACAGTAAAATGACCAACTGGATATAGCACAGCATAGTTTAAAATCAATTTAAAGATGCTTGTCCTGTCTGCATCTAAATCCAATGTTGTTAGTTGCTAGGTGTATATTTATATATGCGGGGTATTGAAATCGCTTTTAAATGCGTGCTTGCTTTTCGCTTTCGAATTCATGATCACGCATACTTTTTGTATACGCTAAAAAATAACTAAAAAAAAACGAAACAAATTTACATAGTAAAATACAGTTTTCCATTGAAACAGTAATATACCATAAAAACAATGCATTCTGGGTATTATTTGTCATTTTAAGAAAAGAGGCCTATAGGCTACTTTCTCAAAAATGACAAATAATATTACCCAGAATGCACTGTAATATGCAGAAGTAATATACTTGTAAAAACAATGCATTCTGGGTAATATTTGTTGTTTTCACAAAAGCATCCTAAAGGTTACTTTCTCGAAAATGACAAATAACATTACCCAGAAATGCATTGTTTTTATGGTATATTACTGTTTCAATGGAAAACGGTATTTTACTGTGTACATTTTTTTTAGAGTGTAGGGAGCGGAGATACTGACCACACATTTACAAAATAAGGCATTTGTCAATGATTCCCAGGGTCAGTTGCGCACCAAATTCGTTGTTCAATAAAAAAAGCAAAACAACAGTGGGGGAGGAGCCACGGTGGCCAAGTAATGTATCGGTGTATGGCTGAACACCATGTAACACTGTTAACAAACTACCAAAGCAAGCCTAGCAGGGAGCCCTTAAAGCTTTTCTTTTGTTGATAAGCCTTTCGCATTACAAGTATGTAAAGATGGTTAGCATGTGTTCCCAAATCAGCATTAAAGCATCCTAAACTCAAAGCAGAGATGGAGTTTGTGTGGAGCAGCATTTACTGTGAACCGAACCTCTCTGAGAAACTGCAAACACTGGCAGATAGTGAGCTGCTCGCATGTGTATATTGAAATCACAGCATTTGCAATTCGCACTAAGCCATATTGCTATTTATTTAAATTAATCGTTCAATCCTATAATGTTATTTATTATATGAATATACTAAATATACAGTATTATGTACAGTGGGATTTATTATGGAATACATAATATTGTACAAGCTGGAAAAAAAATGAAAGGTTTGTAGTCCAGTGGTAACTGTAAATAGCTATGAATTAAAGGGTTAGTTCACCCAAAAATGAAATTTCTGTCATTAATTACTCACCCTCATGTTCCACACCTGTAAGACCTTCGTTCATCTTTGGAGCACAAATTTATTTATTTTGATGAAATCTGAGAGTTTTTTTTTTATCATTCAAGGTCCAGAAAAGTAGTAAAAGCATTGTTAAAATAGTCAACGTGACTACAGTGGTTTAACCTTAATATTGTAAGGCGACGAGAATGCTTTTGTGCGCAAAAACAAAAATAACTTTATTCAACAAATTCATCTCTACCCTGTCATTCTCATACGCTATTTACGTTGCAGAGCTTCCAGGTTCTAAGTCCGAACACCGGCTCAGTATTGGCCGGCTCCTGCATCAGCATCACATGCATTTTTTGTGACCAGAGCCGGCATTTGGACATAAACACAGAAGCTCTGCAACGTAAATAGCATATGAGAATGACAGGGGAGAAACGAATTTGTTAAATAAAGCCGTTATTTTTGTTTTGTTTTTTATTCTTGTCGCTTCATAATATTAAGGTTGAACCACTGTAGTCACGTTGACTATTTTAATGATGTTTTTACTACTTTTCTGGATCTTGAATGATGGTAATTTTGTTGCTTTCAATGGAGGATAACAAAAACCTCTCTGAATTCAACAAAAATATCTTAATTTGTGTTCGAAGATGAACAAAGGTCTTACGTCTTTGGAGCGACATGAGGGTGAGTAATTAATGACAGAAATTTCATTTTTGGGTGAACTAACCTTTTAAATCTGAATCTGAACTGGGAAAATAATCTGTTTATTATAGAATTAGTAGATCTATTTACTGAAAAAAAAAAAATGTGTGCTTTAGTGGTCAGTCAACAAATGCCGCCAAAATCATCTTCTCTTCCTCTTCTCCAGGGTTCCTGCCTGGCTACCTCTTACCTGCATACGAGGAAGTCGAGAACAGACCTCCTACGCCCCCGCCTCCATACAGTGCCTCCCAGCCAGCCCAGTCCACCAGCACGGACCCCCTGTGCTCTGAACAACCAGATGAGCTCTGTCCTCCATTGCAGTCCAGCCCTGCCGCCCCATCAGCAACTGAGAACTGTTCCCCGGGACCCTGCGTAGAGCAGGCACATTCTCCCACCACACACCGCCCTGCCAGAAATGCCCACAAACCACAGTACCTCAGCCTAGAGGAGGACGGGCAGCTCCAGCAGGTGGCGTGCGCTACCTCACACAGCCCAGTCAAACAGGGCAGCTCCAGTGAGGACCTGACCGAACCTGGAGAAGACTGTTCTCCCGAAAGCAAAGACAAGACTCCAGGGCGTCACCGGCGCTTTACGGGCGACTCTGGGATTGAGGTATGCGTGTGCAGCCAGGGCCCTGGGGACGGAGAGGAAGAGGAGGAGATGAAAGAGCTTGTGGGGCTTATGGATGGAGGGGAGCTCGAGGAGCAGGACTTCTGTGATAGCTGCAATCCCCGTGGCAGCAGCCCTCCTCTGGGTCCCGGGGATGAGGAGCAGGGCCTGGCTGCCTCAGATGTGCCTCTGGAGCACAGAGAGCATCAGCGACCTCCAGTCTGCCTCCATCTGCACACTATCAATGAACAGGATGGTCCACATCACAGCAACAACACAGACCCCCAGAGTTGAGCACAACCAGTCCCAGCAGAGACTTCCTTTAGACTGCTGTCTCCCTTTACATCAGTTTGTACTGTCAGCTATGTCACTTTGTGTGTGTGTGCAAGTGAGAGAGAGTTTTAAAAGGGTGTTAATGTGCGAATCCTCACGGTTTTATGGATTAATAGGGTAATCTATTAAAGACATTAATAGGTCTGTTGCCTCACAGAGAGGTCACGATCAAAGCCACAGGGGAAATTCTCCAGTTTATAGCCTTATCGAGCTCTGGGTGACATGCCTGTAGATTTAAGGCTTTTTGTTGGCTTTTTGGGGGCTGATTGCCTCCTGATATGAAGCTGGCACTCAAGGTCGGGGATATTGATTTGTGCTGTTTTTTGCTCCTGAATTCTTACTTTTAATATTCTTTTAAAATATTTTAAGGGATGGGTCACCCAAAAAATGAAAGTTCACTCAACTTTGAAACTAATTAAGATGTTTTAATGAAACCTTGAGAGATTTCACTTGCTCTTTTGAAAGTCCATTCCACCAAAGCTGTGACGCTTCAAAAAGTTCATAAGAAAAATAAATCCATATGCACATACATAGAGCACAACAAATATGGTAAACAGAAGCTGAAACGTACTTCCTTGATGTGTGACAACCGATCAAGCTTCAGCAAGAACCAATGAGGTTTATTATGTGTCAAATAAGTACGCTTGAACTTCTGGTACTGTATGTTCGTTGATCAGCATTTAAATCTGATTAAAAGCCTAAATTATATCTGTTCATCTTATAAAGTGATTGCGTCTCTTCAGAAGACTTGGATTAACTGTTCGATTCATATGGATTTATTTTACGAGCTCTTTATGAACCTAAAAATAAGCATCAAAGTTTAGGTGGAATGGAGGTGGAGATATTTTTCAGATTTCATTAAACATATCTTAATTTGTGTTTTAAAGGAAAAAGAAAGTCTGCGTTTGGACAGACATGAAGGTTATGTAATTGATAACATCTTTTTATGTTTGGGTGAACTATTCTTTTAAGATTATATTGTGCACAAAAAAAATGGAAAAGACAGCCACAGAGCAGTCTGCTAACACTTCAAAGCTTTAATATTTAGTTGTTATTACGTGTATTTTTTTAAATGTTATTATCTGGAGTATCTGCATGATGCTATTCAGAAAAATGAAGGAAAATTCAAATTTTTTTTGTTGTCTTTTTGTATCAATAAGTGAACATGCTCCCTACCTAGCAGGGTATGGCTGGCACTTTGTTTCATCATTGTATGACATTCAATAGTTTGCATGAATATTTGCAGAAACGCAATAGATCCACAAGCATAAACTGAATACATCCACATGCTAGTAATACATTAAGCTCATTATGCAAAGACTCATCAAATGAAGGCTGAAAATACCTTTGTATATAGATCGAACCCAGCTTGTACATTTACAGTAGGTGCCTTTGTTGATTCGAGTAGTTTTCATATGCCTTAAAGAGTATGCGTGTGTCATAGAATTTCTACATAAAATAATTAAGGGCCAGTATGAGTGAACGTTTTGGTCAATGGTAATTACTTGTTTGAAAGTGTCACTTGATAAGCCTTCCATATCATTTAAATATGTTTGTTTTTTGCCTTAATTTTATTTTCTCTCCCATAGTGCTTTTAAATTGTTTTTGTATCTTAACACTGTAAGAGAACTCTTGCACCACTAACAGTAACTTATGTATAGGCCTTATTACATAAAATAATCTTTTAATGTGCATTTTATTGTAGCAGATCAGGTAAGGTTACTGTCATGCTAGTGTAGCACTTATGTCGGGTTCATGATGAGATTGAGATTTGTTTTTCTATGGCGGTGAGACTGTCTAAAGCTGCTCCACTGCATTCCCTAGACTGTGTGTGTGTGAGAGAGAGAGAGAGAGAGAGAGTGAGAGTGTGTCATAGTGGATTCCTTTAAGTGGATCGTTCTTCAGGCCACTGTGTTTGCTTGACCTTTGGTTTGGATTAGCAGTTAGGCATCCTTTAATAGAGTCTTAGCTTGGGCACAGATGGCTTTTCGGCCCTGTTGATCTCCAGATCAGAGTGTTCCTGTGTAAATGGAGGCTAATTTCTTTCAAACGTGATGTGGCTGGTAAATTAGTTTCCTAGTGTGTTAGCTGGAAAAACTGGTTTGGGGAGGCAGATTCCAACACAGAAAACATTTGTGTAGCAGTGCTGTTGGGCTAATCCAAATATTGAGCGTTCTGAACTATTTAGACCAATTATATCATTATAGTTATAGCATTTATCAAAATATTTGACCGTTTAGGGGAAACCTCGAAGTTACAAAGTCAGTTCAGTGAGGAGTTTAAATCATCTGTCTCAGCAATGATGCTCATGTTCTTTCTGTAGCTCTAGTCTCCATGGTTTTCTATCGTCCTTTGATGTTTGAGACCAAAGGTATTGATTAAAAGTGGAAAGCTGAGTTACTACGTTGGGTAGCTCACTGTGAATGAGATGTGTTCATTTTGCCTAAATAAGTTGTCATTGCACTGTTTTGACACTGAGCGGTGAGTGTGTGAGTGCTTGAAGGTGACGAAGGCTTTGCAAGCCAATTGCTTTTTTTTTTCTTAAGCTTTGATTCAAGCCTGGTACTACGTTTTAGTTTTGTATCTGTAGTCACTTTCTTTTTATATAAAACTGTATTTTCTGCATTTTATAAGAAGACTCAACCAAATTAAAGAGTATCAAAGAATGTTCCATATGAATAAAAAAAGCTGTTCAAGCCAATGAATTTCTGTGAATGATTCAGTTATTCTTTTAACAGTTTTTTTTTTTTTAGTGGCCT
Source organism: Hypophthalmichthys nobilis (assembly GCA_037950665.1). Taxonomy (NCBI): domain Eukaryota; kingdom Metazoa; phylum Chordata; class Actinopteri; order Cypriniformes; family Xenocyprididae; genus Hypophthalmichthys; species Hypophthalmichthys nobilis. Next base: position 18,327,846 of record CM075477.1, on the reverse strand, counting down.
TGGTTCCAGAGGTATTTTTACCATTCATTTGTCCCATAGGAATTTTAAAAAAGAGTCTCTGTTAAAGAGTTATAAACCCTGAACCAAGCTACAAGGTGAATCACAACATTACAAACTTTGATTTTGTATTTGAAAATTGGACAAAAAGACAAAAGGTACAAGACTCGCTATTTCACTTTAATGAGGGAAAGAATAAACAAACATAATTAAACTAAAAATGGTGGATAAATATAAAATGTTGATGTTTATAGAAGCAATGTATATATATGTTATATATACGATAATGTAGATTGATGGCTTGAACGAAAAACATACAGTATACCATTGATTAACAACCTCGTAACTCACAGTAGGTCTGTCTGTAAGTGTGTGTTAAAAATCAATTCCCCTGTGGAGAAAATTAATCGGATTTTTACTTCCAGAACCCATCTGCTACACTTCATTCAATTACTGATGAAGATGGATTCATATTGTCTCAAGATATCCTTTTTACTCATGTTTGATTTGTGATATTTGATAGCAGGCTTCATAAAAAATATTTACAAATATCGCAGAGTAGAAAAGACATACATTTATTTAGCAGTGCTGCCTTAGTGGGAATTTTTCCCAGTCTGCTCTTAGTTTAGCAATGACCTTGTATTTCTCAGGTTGAAGAACCACACCAAACTTGCCCTGGAGGTTGGGCAGAGGCTGGCCAGCGGGCATCTCTAGGGTGAACCTTTGCAAAATCCATGACAGGAAGAGGAAGAGTTCCATCTTTGCCAGGGCCTCACCGAGACAAACGCGTACCCCTGCGCCGAATGGCAGGTAGCTGGCGGATGGGCAGCACAAACCATCACCCTCCTCGTTCAGAAATCGTCCTGTCAGAAGATGCAGAAGATTTTGGTAACTTTCAAAGACATACACGACTTTTAGATATCATTGCAGATTCTCACCTGGGTCAAACAGCTCAGGATTCTTCCATTCCTTCTCATCATGATGTAAAGACCACAGATTAATAATGACTCGGGTCCCTTTCTGCACAGTGTATTCTCCCACACTGTACATGAGAGAAGAGAAGACATCAGGACTCTACATTACTCCAGTCTTCAGTGTCACATGATCCTTTAGAAATCATGCTTATTTGGTGCTCAAGAAACATTATTATCAATGTTGGAAAATGTAATACTTAATTTCTCAGGATTCTTTTGAATTTTTTATTCATCAAAAGCTTTATTTGATATAGAACTATTTTGTAACATGGCTTTACTGTCACTTTTGATCAATTTAATGCATCCTTGTTGAATAAAAGTATTAAATCTTACTGTTAATACCTGGAGTCTTGGAGTGCCACATGAGGGATGAGGAGCGGGGAGACGGGTCGGATCCTCAGGACTTCTCTTATAGTGGCCTCTAGGTAAGGCAAATTCCCTCTATCACTGAGCTGAGGTTGTTTGTCTTTTCCAATCTTATTGTCTAGCTCCTCCTGAATCTTTCTCTGCACCTAATGTCAAATGCAGTGTTTCATTACAAAAAAATATTAACTGATTCAGTACAAGGCAGCTCAGCTGTGCCTGTGAGCAGCTTTATTTACCTGTGGATTATGGACGAGGTAAGCTATTGACCATTTCAGTACAGTGGTTGTGGTTTCCACCCCTGCCCCGAAGATGTCCCCCACAGTCATGAGCAGGTGGTCTTCAGTTAAACCAACATCATGAGTGCTGGTGTTGTTATTCTCTGAACTGCGTTTGGCCCTCAGAAGCGCATCCAAGAGGTCCCGCTGGACGTTATCACTGTAATCCACCTGTAGAGGGAGACAAATCCCAGTGAATTGAGCGAGGCTTTCTCTCTAAATGGACTTGAATGAAAACTGCTGATAGTTGAGTCTGCACTAATAACTAACACGAGGAGTTTACATATCCTGGTGTCACATGCATCTAAAACGGTTTTATAATCATTATTCATGCAGCTTTTATGATCTCATGTTCTACACAGAATATTTACTTTTCTTCTGTATTTTATGTTTACCTTGTGTTCCTCATACTTCTTTTGAAGCAGTTTGTCTCTGATGGAAACACACTGTCTTAAGATTCTGAGGTCTTTGTTTGGGAATATCTTGGAGGAAGGAATACATAGTTATGTATTAGAATTCAAAACATAAGACAAGATGATTTTTAATAAGTCTCAGTTAACAAATCAGTTATGACAAAACTAGGACATCTTAGTGTCAACTGGCATTGATGGTTCCATGTAGAACCTTCAACACCCATGGAACCTTCCCATTCCACAAAAGGTTCTTTATCGTGGAAAGACGTTCTATATTTTATTAAAATGTTCTTTACATTAAGAAAAGCATTGTTATTTTAAGAACTCTTGTTTGGGGAACGGTTTTCAATGGCATTGCTGTGAATCCCCCCCCCTTCCTTACTTCCACAAAAATATTAAGCAAAACAATGGTTGGTAGTTTCTTGAGCAGCAAATCAGCATATTAGAATGATTTCTGAAGGATCATGTGACACTGAAGACTGGAGTAATGATGCTGAAAATTCAGCTTTACCATCACAGGAGTAAATTATATATTAAATTATATTAAAATAGAGAACAATTATTGTTTTATTGCATTTTTGATCAAATAAATGCAGCCTTGGTGAGACTTCTTTCAAAAACCTTACTGACCCCAAACTTTTGAACTGTAGTGTAAATTGATCATTCTTTTAGCTATAAGACACATATTGAGTTAAATCTCACCTGCAGCCATGGGAAAATATCCACCAAGCTGTCCTTAGCGACTGTATCTACGATGCCCTGGCTGTACTGGAGCATGGACTCAAACTCAGCATCCCCACGTTTATATGAGGAGTTGAAACACAAAGCACACACCACGTTTGTGACGGCACGCGTCAGCTCCGGTGCCAGATCCACAGCGCTGTTCTGGGTTTCAGTCAACACATCACACATAGAGCTCGCCTCCCTGCAAACTTTAGGTAAAGAAGAAGAATTGAGTAGCAGGTTCTGTGTAATCTATCTTCTTTACATATTTGTGTAGCTGCAGTGATACTCACTTATCTTCTCAATAGAAACTGAACCTTCACCAAACATGCAAAGAGCTCCATGCACCATTTTCCGGTGGAACTTCCATGTGGAACTGTAGTCAGCAAATGCTATATCTTTTCCATCTCGAGTTAACAAGTCTGTTGTAACCTGAAGACAATTATAAAAAGCCTCATTAAGAAACACTTCTTATTAGTGAAATTCAGTTCTGGTGAAAGTGATGCAGGTTACTTACAGTTCGTGGCCTCCCTGCAAATATTTTTCCTTTTTTGATCAGGACCTCTTTTGCATGATGGTGGTTGTTCACAATAAGGATTTTGTGGGAGCCCATCATGAGGGAATAAAGATCTCCGTATTTCTTCTGCAGTTGTTGAAAGAAGATGTGTGGAGGAAGGTCGCTCACTAGGCTGAGGAGACTCCCAATGATGGGCAATGAGGGGAGGCTTGGAGGAGTTCTGTTGCCTGGCACAAATCCATTCATCTTTCTTTTGAAATAAAGCGCAGCCAGAGTTACTGCAGATAACAGACATGAACAGAAAAGCCATGGCAGGATGAGTGGTTCAGACATTGTCAGCTACATTCAAAAGTGTCCACCAGCTCTTAAAAAACCCAGCTCCAAAACAGCACTGCCCGTATGAGCAAGCTGACGGGAGACTTTTATGCAAAATCTTCAATGCCACCTCCTTGACCCTGAAATAGTTTAGCTTCAACTATCTAAGTGTCATCGGGGCTGTTTTCAACAAAGATCTTGATTGGTTCCCCATATTCATAGATGCATAAAAGTGCACATGTGAGCACAGCTGATATTTTACTCTTTAATGGGTTATTATTTTCCTACAATTTAACCTTTCTCTTCAACTTTTAGCTTAACTTTGTGAATCATATTTCTTTTGGAGTTTGCAGAAATAGCATATGATTGCCAGCAATTACTTCTGCATTATTTAATACTGTGGATTTGATAAATGCCACTTTCTACAATATAGGGTACAAAATTGGACTTGAACAACTTTTTCAATATATGGTCAGAGGAAGAGGTGCTTAACCTTAAAAAATGATTATCACTAACATAGATCAAACTAAACTTTATATGAACTTGTCTTGAAGATGTATTTTTTTCTGTTAATTGTGTATAGGGTTTTCAAATTTTACACAGATTACACTTGTTTTGTGTGGTTTTTGCAATTTTCTAGAAATAATTACATAAAAACATTAGCCAATAACATTAAATAAACATTAAAATCACATAGACAAAATGAATAACTATTTTAGTTAAAAACTAAAATAAATATTTAGTTAAAAACTAAAATAAATAAATAAATAAATAAAAATATATAATTGTTGGTTTATAAATGTAATATATCAATGAATAATTTGCATTTTTTCTTACAATAACTCGAGTAAAATCGAGTAGCCTATTAAATAGGCCTAATTGTTTATATTTTATAGGTTTCAGAACACAAAATTAAATGTGCCAAATAAACTGTGACTTAGCTTGACTTTACTTGACTGAATCTGAAGAGCTTTCTTTTTTATATATATATTTTTTTCACAGTAGCCTAACTTAAACCTTCCTTATCCTATCATCAAGATGTCATTCGCGTTCACATTTTAAATTGTCCCTCTACTGGTGCCGTAGTAAACAGTGATGGCTACCTCCGAGACACAGTCGCGTTTCGGCCAATCTGTTAAAGGTTTGTTGTCTGATAAAGTGACTTCTTGCAGTGGAGATGTGATCGCTCTAACCCGTCAAGTGTTGAAAGGATCCCGGAGCCAAGAAGTAAATATACGAATTGTTTTCTAACGCGATATTGTTTGTGTAACGGTTTCCTTCTTATAGCAATAAACACCAGAGACGAGCCTCAAAACTTATTACGCTAACTAGACAGCATTTTTGGATAGCATAGGCCCAAATATTGGGTATCATATGATGTCCAGACATGCTGTCTAGATATCTCATTAGGTTTTGTGACGCAGCCTGGCAAGACTCCGTATAAATGCAATTAATAAAATAAAATATATACATCGGTCTCTTTTACTTTACAGCTACTCAGTCAGGCAGCGAGAAATATGGTAATTCAAGAAGATGCCATTCTGCATTCTGAAGATGTAAGTGATATAAACGCATATTTATTTTATTATTATTGCCTGTTTCATCTTTAATAAAGCAGGTTTAACTTTTCCAATTATCTTTATTCTTACAGAGTCTACGGAAAATGTCTATTATAACGACCCACTTACAATATCAGTAAGTATGAGTATAGCCTACTGTATTTATCATTAACATCTTGTACACTACCAGTCAAATGTTTGGACACACTCACTCATGTATCTCGTGATTTTAAACACCTTTAGATCCTAAGGCTGTAAATGTGTAAAATAATTGAATTAGTTTTGTAAATGAGTATAAAAGGAGTAAGCAAATGCCTCTGTATAAATTTTGTTACAAAACAAAAATGGGTTTTGATTATTATTATTATTATTATTATTTTTTTATTTTTTTTTTTAAATCTTTTGGTCTTTTCGTAAATCCCAAAATGAATTCCTAAATAAAAGAGATAGTCTGTCTAATATATTTCTTTACCTTTTAAATCCAGGCAAGAGGCCATTCAAAAGAAGTAAGTCATAACATTTACATCATTAAAATGTATACAAAAAAAAAAATGCATTCAATTACTCTTCATCTTTAATGTCTTTCACAGTGTAGAACATTCCAAAAACCTGCAGGACCAGCTGAGACACTTGATGAAATAATGGAGCTCTTCTAACATCACACTGTGGATATAGCTTACTCTAGTTTTTCATTGATTTTTTTTAACAGTAGATCACATCATTATTTGTGACTGCAGATGATGGCTTATTTCATAGCAGATTGCTCTTTCAGAAAATGCAATGGTCATCATCCTCCTCTTCTCTATGGCCTGCTTCTGGATGCTCATGCAAATCATGAATAAGACCTTTAAGTGAAGGCTTTTCTGTGAGAGACTGTTTCCAGTATTCATATTTGTCTTTTTGAAATGATTGTACAATGTCAAAACAATATGAACTGTTTTTGTCTCATCTTTTTAAGCATACGTTTGTGTAAGAACATTTGCTTTTAGACTTTTTAGATCTTGAGTTCATTGTACACCAGCTGTACAAATTGTATTTTCTTTATTTATGTCTTGGTTTATGGTGTTATTGTTGTGCTAAACTTGAATATATTTGTATAAAATGGCACAAAAAATTTTTTGTTAATTATTTTGTGTATGTGTGTGTAAGCTTGGAGCAACTTTATTAAATGTATGTGGAAAACTATGGCAAATGGATAAAATGTGTCCTTTGTTGAAAGTCCAGCACAGGTTGATAAGGTTTATCCCACATATCAGCAGCTCCTCTGCAAGGGCAAGCAGATGGATGTCCTAGACCTAGAGCGAGGCCTTGAGCATAGCTATCTACTTCAACAAAGTTTTAACTTGTATCTGCAAGAATTGTGCATATATTTTTTACATTTCAGTCAAATTATAACTGAGGATCAAAGACTATACTGATTTCAAAATTGTAACGTATTGTATTGTAACAATTGCATGTATAATATGTTGACAGTTCTATAACTTTTTTATAAATAATTCAAGAAAATAACATTTGAAAAAGTTGAGAAAAATATAGTTATGCAATATCAACAGTTTTAATGAATACAAATTAATTGTAAGTGCTTGCTAAATGGTCTTGCACTTTGCACATCTGCCCATTCATACTCAGGATCATGGAAGACCTTGAATTGGAAAGAATGTTTTGTACCTCCCATAGTTCAACTTATCAGTAACCAAGGTCTATAGTTATATAGTCTTGCAGCCTGCCAAGAGCTTGTGTAAAAGCAAGTCTGGATTTAGTCATTACTAAGATGTGTTTTTCAAAAGGATATAGTCTTATTACCTAATACCTTCTTTACATTGATTTATGTGGAATGACCATAGAAATCGCTCAAAGCAACATTGAGTGCTTTCTCACACAATGATAATCCCTCATTTAAGAATATGCCATTTTAGTTTTATCTTTATTTAGTCTATGCAAAAAAACACCAGTTTTCATTCAAAATATGACATTAATGTACTGTATAATAAAGCAAACTAGAAGAATTTACAGAGCTAAGCATTGTTGTAGTGGTGTTGTGCCCTTCAAATCTGCAACATCCTCTTGCACATTTTACATTGCCCAGTTTGACTCATTTATATTCAAGTGATACTGATTTTTTTTATGTGTTTTTGTTAGGTGTTTGGCTCCCTCTATAGGTAAAACAGCAGCCAAACACATTACCATAGAGCAAATAAATTGGAAGATTACAGGTTTGGAGGCTTTAGTGACTACATGGATGCAATGACCCTATTATAAATGAAGGCAATAGGTTATGATATCGTTTTTTAATACTGTATTGTCTATATACACTGCCCAGCCAAAAAAAAAAAAAAAAAGCTGCTGTTTGGATTTAAAGGCAAATGCTTAAGAGTCAATGATTGGATCATTATTATTGCAGTGATTATTATTTTTCTAGCATGTTATATGTTTGGCAACAGTTCTTCTAACCCTAATTGATGTAGGAAGACACATCATGGCCATATTCCAGGATGACAATGTCAAGACTCATCAGGCTCAAATTGTCAATACAAGATCTTGACCAAACATTGATGCACCTCTTGATGGAAATAACATAACATTTCGGTGCACCAATTTTTGGTTAAGATCTTAAACGCAATCTATATTTGCATGAGTAGGCCTATACATTTAGCAGTTTTACATTTTTACTGTTTTAGTTCAGTTTACTGGTTCAGTTTTGTCATATTTGAAGGGGTTTCCATATACATCTTGAGATTGCGAAGACTTTTGTGCTATTTTCATTTTGTGAATAAACTTATTAAAATACTTATGTTTAAAAATAAAAGTCAAAATAAGGGATTTAATTTGTTTTTCACATATATATTATATGAATATCTTGTAGTTCTAAATATAGCTATATATATATATATATATATATAAAATAGATTGTTTGGTCATATCCAATTTAAAGTCTTTAAAAATGTGACAGAATAAAGACAATTAAAAAAAATATATCTTCTTTCATTTTCTGAAACATCAAAAACTTTTTTGTTGTTGAATTGAGTGGTTCTGTGCGGGAATCAAAAACATGCTTTTCCTGACGTCTTGTGGAATGTGACGTAACACATGAAGAAGACGTTACGAGTTTGTTTATCTGTCAGACACGCACACGCGCTTACAAGCAAATAGAAAGCAAATCTTTTTATTCCGTTCCGTTATTTTATTGTACATTTCCTCATGTAGGCTATGATTTACCCTACTGAAACAGTCATACTGTTTTTTTTTTTGTTTTTTTCAGAATTAACCTCGAAATTTCAATGGGATAATGCGATGTATTGGCCAGTAGTTTCAATGGTAAGATACCGTTGGCCGCCGGCGACCACTCCCACCTTTTAGGTACTACTCATTTTACCCGCTGATTGGCCTTTGGAAACACCCACTACCGGGTTTAATGCCGATAGCACCGCCTCTCCGCAGACATCTCGCGCGATATCATTGGATGCGCCCGAGCTTAATTTGCATACGTTACCGTATTGGTCAAAATGAACGTCCGTCATTAGGTATCTGTACTCACAGCAGTTCACATAGAGCGTGCTGGTGTGTCATCGTGGTGCAGAGAGGCAGCGATACGCGGTGAGTAATGCCGGTCTTGTTGCTTGATGTCAGGACGGCTATAGAGAGGATGAAGGCGGACGCGGATTCCCTCTGACCGTGGCATCCTACATTCATTGACTAAAGTCTGCCCATTGTCAACATGGCAGAGCAATGGACCGCAGTGCCCACTTCTAATATGGCGGCGCTGAACCGGGCTAGATCATTGACTGTTATATTCTTAATTGTCAGCAGTTGTCTGATCAGTAGCGTTGATGGCAAAGACGCGCCAGAAGAGACTGTCATCATTGGCCTCCGGCTCGAGGACACCGACGAGGTGTCGTTTATGGACGGAGGCATTTTGCGCGTCAGCGAGAGATCTCGTGTCAGGTTAAGGGTCTATGGGCAAAACATAAACAACGAGACGTGGTCCAAACTCGCCTTCACGGAACACAGCAGCAGCAGCGCACCTGCGGAGAGCCAGAGCCCCGGAGACGCACCTGCCTCGCATCCCTGCGGCATCCGATCCTCCGATATAATCATCCTTCCTAACGTTGAGGTAAACAGAAAGACATCTGGTATTATTGAATTAGAGGTGAAGCCTCTGCGAAAAACAGAGAAGAGTAAATTGTATTACCTGTGCATCGCCACCACAACACCTGGCGCGCAGGACTCGTGGTCCGAGAACACCTGGATCTATCACGACGGGCATGACACGAAAGTGCTCGTGGTGGAGGAGAAAAAGTTCCTGCTGCCTTTCTGGCTGCAGGTTATTTTTATTGCCATGTTGTTGTGTTTGTCCGGCATGTTCAGCGGGCTGAATCTGGGACTGATGGCGCTGGATCCCATGGAGCTCCGGATTGTCCAAAACTGCGGGACTGAGAAGGAGAAGAATTACGCGAAGAAAATCGAGCCAGTCCGAAGCCAAGGAAACTATCTTCTGTGCTCTTTGCTCTTAGGAAATGTTCTGGTCAATACCACTTTGACCATTCTGCTCGATGACATCGCAGGATCGGGGCTGATCGCTGTGGTGGTGTCCACTATAGGCATCGTTATATTCGGAGAAATTGTGCCACAAGCCATCTGCTCCAGGCATGGGCTCGCCGTGGGCGCAAACACAATATTCCTGACTAAATTTTTCATGATTCTCACTTTCCCTGCATCCTATCCCGTCAGTAAACTCCTGGACCACGTGCTGGGGCAGGAGATAGGCACTGTGTACAACAGGGAAAAGCTGCTGGAGATGCTCAGGGTGACCGATCCGTATAATGACCTGGTGAAAGAGGAGCTCAACATCATCCAGGGTGCTTTGGAGCTCAGGACTAAAACTGTGGAGGATGTCATGACGCCTTTGCGAGACTGCTTCATGATTGCGGGTGATGCCATCCTGGACTTCAACACCATGTCTGAGATCATGGAGAGTGGCTACACGCGCATACCTGTATATGAGGGCGAGAGGTGTCATATTGTGGACCTGCTGTTTGTCAAGGACCTGGCCTTTGTGGATCCAGATGACTGCACGCCGTTGAAAACCATCACCAAGTTCTACAGCCACCCTCTGCATTTTGTCTTCAATGATACAAAGCTGGATGCCATGCTCGAGGAGTTTAAAAAAGGTAAAAAAATTTTTTTTTTTTTTTAAAGCTACATCATTCATTAATAAATAATGCAGCTATATAATAATACAAATATGCTATAGGAGTTAAAGTAAAGTTGTATACAATTGCATTGTTTTTTTGTTTTTTTTAAAAGCTACACCCTTAATTTAATTGTTAAAGAATTCAGCTATGCTCAAGGAGTTTATAAAAGGTAAGGTTGTGTATATAATTTCAGTGTTTTATTTGAAAGCTACATCTTTAAATACATGCTGAATAATTAATCTTTATTGTAATAAAAGTATGTATTCTTTTTCATGTGTAAATTTACGTTTCAACAGCATTTTCAAACTTTCAGTTACCACTGAAGTTAGATTACATGTTAGAGTCTCTAGGAAATAGAAGTCACAACAGTGTGAGATGGTTGACAAAACCATTGAAAAAAGAATCCTACTGTTAATATTTATTGCTTTGTTACCACTGATCAGTGTATATGTTACCGGCAATGTGTGAAATCCGGCATTGCATGGAATGCCTAGGGAATATATAGAATGCCTGAAGTTTGTAGACAAAGTATGAAATGGTTTATATTTCACACATTTCCTAGGCATTCTATACAATGCCAAAGGACCAGCCGGCTTGTCATTCTGTATAATACCTAGAGAATGCCTAGGAAAATTATGCAATATAATCACAAAAACCAGACATTTCATACTTTGCCTACAAACTTCACACATTCTATATATTCCCTATAGGCATTCTATACAATACCTGCTTTTCACACACTGCCGGTAACATATATATATTTTACATATCATCACATAAAGTCTCTAAGATATTTGGCCAACTGTGCTAGGGCAACCATTTGATTGTGTGAAATGAACCTCTTAAAATAAATTAATATTAATTAAAACATTTCAAAGTCATGTTCATAGTATTCCTAACTAAGTAATTTTGGTCACACTTTAGTTTAGGGTCCAATTCTCTCTGTTAAATAACTGTTAACTGACTTTTGCCTCAATAAACTCCTAATTACTGCTTATTAATAGTTAGTAAGATAGTGGTTACGTTTAGGTATTGGGTAGGATTAAGGGATGTAGAATATGATCATGCAGAAGAAGGCATTAATATCTGCTTTATAAGTACTAATAAACAGCCAGTATCCTAGTAATAAGCATGCTAATGAGCAACTAGTGCATAGTGAGAATTGGACCCTAAACTAAAGTGTTAGCCTAATTTCTAACTTCCTAACTAAATCTTTGTTAAGCATTTTATAATGTGGTAATGCTAAGTTATTATGAAGCCTGGCTTTGAGGGTCCCTGGATTTGTAAAGGTTTTAACCACTGCTCTAAAGTAACACACAAAACAGAGAGCTATTGGAAGTGTTAGATTTCATTGCTCAGCAACAGTATTTGAAGATGGTACCTGTTGATGAGATAATCTGTTCTCTCTGAGGTGTGGGATTCAGTGAAGATGGTTCAAGAGGAGTTAATTAAACTTCCAAACCTGTCTCTGACTCCGATATAACATTGATCTTTGGAGTTCATGAAAAGACTGTAGTCTGATCAGGCCTAAGCTTTCATTTTACGACACAATTATCTCATAAAGCTGTTTTACGATTGCTGTTCAGGGAATCATTCCTTCAACAGGCATTGAGTAATCACTCTAGCTTGTGATTTTCAGTCATTACCCTGAGCAATCAGAACATGATGTCTAAACCAGCAAATTATTTTATGACAGAAAAAGTCTGTCTTAATAGGTTTAAACAAGGTAAGTTCAAATTTCGATGTAATTTTTAAACATGCTGTCACCCAGTTGTGGACACGGACCATAGTAGGACCGTGGCCTGACATTCCACAAATTGTGGCTGAACAGGAAATGGACTTAAACAGATTTGGGCAACAATTGAGGTATGTGTAGTACAGTGTCGAGCTTGAGTCCATCAACAAAGCCTGTCTTAGAAGCCCCCACATCTCCTATGTAAAGGACTCCGTATCACCCACGTAAGCCTTTCTCTCCATTTCTTTGTTGTGACTCGACATAGCTTTCAAACCATGTTTACTCAACACAAAAGTAGTGATATGCTGTTATGGCGAAAGCATGTTGTCACCTGATGTGTCAAAGGGCAAGTGACCATGAAGCTGCTGGATTCTGATGCTCTATATGTATTATTTATATCCTTATTCTAGGTTCCTCTTGGATCTTATGCATCTGTACTGTGGCTGTTTGTTAAATATTTTAATTTCCAGGCTATTTATATCTGGCTGTTGTAGCATTTTGTACTCTGATGCACTTTATTGCTTGATTTCAGGTTGTTGTTTGTTATGTAAACAGCTTTGATTGTGGCTTTTTTGCTCTAAGTCTTATAAAATGACTCTTCTCAGGAATGAGAGGTATTTGCATTCAAAATGTTGTAGGGTTGGAATGTGTAATCCTGTAAGTAGGGTCAGGAATTCACAGGGTTAATTGATGTTTATGTTGACAATACAACACACATTTGGCAGACTAAAACATAAATCATGTTGTAAACAAGATGAAGCCACTAGTTTCCAGTAAATGCTCTTTAAAGATTTATGCATTGTTACAGCTGAGCAGTAAACCGATGCAGGAAAAGTTCCATGGGAGGAAAAAGGTCTGGACACCAACTAGTCTATATATTTATACATTTATTATATATTATGTTATGAATATTATTTGATCAAATATATTACATGTTGAATAATATAAACTACCATTCAAAAGCCAGTAAGATATTATAATTATTATTAAAAGAAATTAATAATTTTCAGCAAGGACACATTAAGATAAAATAAATGCTGTTCTTTTGAACTTTCTATTCATCAAAGAATCCTGAAAAAATGTTTCATGGTTTCCACAAAAATATTAAGCAACGCAGCTGTTTTCAACATAGAATATTTAAAATGTTCATAATAATAAGCATATTAGAATGATTTCTGAAGGATCATATTACACTGAAGACTAGTGTAAGCAAAATTAATTATTAAAAAAATAATAGATTATTAAAATTAAGCAAAATGAAATTTCATTTTTAATTTATATTAATTTTTTTTCATCTTTTGCCATTTAACAAATGCATTCTTCTACAAATCTTCTATTCTGTAGAACACATTTTATTAATGTTATTTTAGGTTGTAATGATTGCTTAAATCTACCCTCAGTAGTGTTCCCTGACCAATTTCAGTCTGATTCTCAGGTAATTATCTCAGTTAAATGAGCATTTTTGGCTTCAGAAGTCTCTCTGGTATAGTTTAAGTGATATATATCACTTAATTATACCAGAGAGACTTCAAACACATATATATAAACAGTTTAATTAAAGTGTTCATTAACATGTTTATAAGCACTGAAGTGTTCAGTCTTGTCAGCTTAAATATCTTGACATTAGACTTGACTTCACTGTCAGAAAAAAGGTACGGTGCTTGTCACTGGGGCAGTACCCTAAGGTACAAAGGTAAAAAGGTGCTAATATGTACTTTTACAGTACTAATATGTACCTTTAAGGTACAAATATGCACTTTTAAAGTACTAAATGTACCTTTAAGGTACTAATATGCACCATTTAGGGGTAAGTGAGGTACAAAGATGTACCTTTTCAGCGCCAAACCTTTTTTTCTGACAGTGTGAGGAGGTCTGAGGAGATTCTTCGTTATTGAGTAAGCAAATATTGATCAGATTTTATGTTTGAAATAAACTTGCACGCACTGTTATACAAATTATGATGCTGTGAGTCATAGGCCTGCCATTAAGGAGAAGCACTGGGGGTAAATTTACAGCGCTGAAATGTCCATTTCCGGGGTGAAATATTATTAAGACTGACGTAAGTCTTTTCCTTGGGAACCTACATATACAGTCATTGTACTGTTTAAAAAAGGACTATATAAAAAGGAACATTGCCTTGATAAATGCCTGTGATATTTGTAAGATGTTCCAGTGAAGCATCACAGACGTGCCACCCACAGTCCCACCAACTATTTATAGGGAAATTCCATTATGGAAAATATCTAAGGAAAAACCTCATTCCATAAATAAGGTGGGAATGTACAAAATGTGTCTGTATGTGTTGTCTAGAAACCATGTGTTCATTTGGAGCCATCAAGTTGTTTACTTGATCCAAAAATGTTTAAGCACTCCATCAATTCATCTTAGAGGTTTTCATTTATTTGTTTTTGGAAAAGAATGTTTTATGATCGACAGCCATGTCTCAAGCTTAGAAAGGAAGTGTCTTATTCTCACATGTAAGAGGTCATATTCTTATGCCTTGGGACCGGGAACTATGGTAGAATTGTATCAACATTTCAGAAGGATCATGTGACACTGAAGACTGGAGTAATGACTGCTGAAAATTCAGCTTTGTCATCGCAGGAATAAATTAAATTTATATTCAAATAGAAAACAGTTATAAATTTCACAATATTACTGTTTTTACTGTATTTTTGATCAAATAAATGCAGCCTTGGTGAGCATAAGAGACTTCTTTCAAAATCATAAAAAAATCATATCAACGCCAAACTTTTGGCAGCATAATTCAGAACACAAGTGCACCAGTCAGAGCTCATTAAAAACTAGAAAGGTGAAATAACATTATGCTATTTGAATACACTCTTAAAATGGTCAAAAATGAAATAGTTAGACTACCTATTATTTGCTGTTAAAGCCTCTGTGACACTGTCTGGGCATTTCTTGGAAACTCAAAACAATGGCTCTTCTTCTCTAGATTCTTTGGATATAGGACCTACTTGTGTTCTCAGTTTGGCTGTAACTGTACTGAACTGATGAAAGATCATTTATTGTGTCTTATTTGGTTCATGTGTTGAGGAGTGACTGTCTAAAACTCTCCTAAGATCAGATAGATCAGGGGTGAGAGATGTGGGCGTCCTCTGAAAACCAACTCAGTTTAGACTGTAACAAAGAGGGGCTGTTAAACAGTTTTTTATTTACAAAATAATCTTATTTTGTTTTAAAAGTCATGCTGGTTTTAAATGGAAATAAGCCTACATTTCCTCAGGCAAGTGTTGGTGCTTACTGATTCCAACAGGCCTGAACAAGATCGGACCGAGATCGGTCAGTCATTAACTCGGGTCTCTCTGCCACCCAGTACTTTTTAAAGAAAACTTTTTCTTTCCTTTTTTTTTTTCTTTTGCTTGTATACACTGGTATTTATGGAAAAGTTTTATACAGACACCCTACATAATGGATTGCTACACTGTCACGCCGGTGAGAGCATCGCCCAAGTGGAATGGAAACTTCATTTCAGATCTAATATTAGCTCTGGCTCCGGAAAATTCCTTTTAAATGATCACTAGCTGAGAAACAGGAAAAGAATTTTCTTTAACATTTTGGTTGACAGTACTGGGCAGGAATTTTTTAAGCAGCTTATCGAGGAGGTCCTGGGAAAACAGATGTGGAACCATGAGAGATTTGCTAAGAAAACGCGACAGATCCTTGTCTGACTCCAAGAACCTCTTGTTTGAATAGTCACAATTGTCAAATAATAACTCTCTCATAGATTTTGGTAAGCATGTGTGGCATATTTTAATCATAAATCAACAGAACTGAGATTCTATGGGTTTTAGTGCATTTATGGTTGTAGAGGGTTCAGGGGGACCACCATGTTTGATATGGTCTGAAGAGAGATACCTCATAACTCATAGTGTAACTGTATTTTGTTTTTTCCCTGGCAGGTAAATCCCATCTGGCCATTGTCCAAAGAGTGAATAATGAAGGAGAGGGTGACCCATTCTATGAAGTTCTGGGCATCGTCACGCTAGAGGACGTCATTGAGGAAATTATCAAATCTGAGATTCTTGATGAGACAGACTTATACAGTGAGTAATGTTTTTTACAAACCAAGCAGACACTTTTTTCCCCCAATAACTTTCATTAAATAAAAAAAAAATTAAAATGCAATTCATACATAAAATGACTTGAATGCACTCCTTCTTTGATGAGCATGCTTTTTTCTAATTAATTTTGATATTTTATTTTAGCTGGGCATAAAGTTAAAAAATGTCAGGGTCAAATGTCAATAAGTCTCTTAAAATATTAAATAATTTGACTTTTTTTTTATTACAAAGCAAGTTGTGACTCCCTAAAACCTAATATTTGTTAATAATTTATGATTATTGTAAAAAAAAAACATTTGCTTTGTTTGTGTGTGTGTGTGTGTGTGTGTGTGAAAATATTAAGATGTGTTCCATCACACTTTCAAGGTAAATTACTTTTTACTTGATGGTTGCACCACATGACATTAAACCTTTACTTGAAAATGGAATAAAATGTATTCAAAACCACATGAATCAACATCAGCATAAACACTGTTTCTGAGAACTTTGGCACAAGTGTTTTAAACTAGATATTTTAAAAGATTTTTCCTTTCTTTAATGTCATTGACTCCTATACATATTATCATTACATCCGCTTCCTGGGAATTGAAACCCATAACCTTGGTGTTACTGGTGCTGTGCTCTACCTACATATTACAATGCAGGTAAACCATCTAACCATGTCCTTCTGTTATTCCCAATGACAGCTGACAACAAGACGAAAAAGAAGATAGCTCACAGGGATAAGAAACAGGATTTCTCTGCTTTCAAACCCACAGATAACGAGTTGAGGGTGAAAATATCTCCGCAGCTTCTTTTGGCTACACTGCGTTTCCTGGCAACTGGTACTGATGTCCAGCATGTAACTACATGTGTCTCTGCATTCATAATCATAAAAATAATAAGAAAAAATCCCACAAACTCATAAAGCATTGTTAAACCCTCTTTTTTCTTCTCCCCCAGAGGTGGAGTCCTTTAGTTCAGCTCAAATGTCAGAGAAAATCCTCCTGCGCTTGCTGAAACATCCTAACGTCATCCAGGAGCTCAAATATGATGACAAGAACAAGAAAATGTCTGAGCACTACCTCTTTCACCGCAACAAGCCTGTGGACTACTTCATCCTCATCTTGCAGGTCAGAACATTCTCAGCTGTATCTCAATGTTATGAGTTCTGATTGAGCGAAAGGTCACAACCTTTGCAGACCTTGAGCTATGAACAATGTCATGGATTGAAATCTTGAAGCTCTGAACCTAGTGAGCTGCCTACCAAAGGCTTGCAAAGGGTTGATGGCCTTCTAAAGGTCCTGATATACTCATAGCAAAGTTATTTTTCGTTCTTCGAGTTTGAAATACGTGACCAGCGGTATACTGTTAGTGAACATCCTGACACTGCCCACACTGCTGAGAGCGGCGTTTAGATGAATATGTAAATATGTGCTGTGTGCTTTGCTTTCAAAAACAAAAACGCAACAAAAATCACAGCGGTGAGAAAACAGTAGTTAAGAAAGCATCTGATAGCAACGTGGATGTGTTTGCATGAGCTCTGCAATTCGGCACTCCAGTAAAGTCACGTCACGTCTATTTATATAGCGCTTTATACAATAGATTGTTTAAAAGCAAGCAGCTTTACAATATTAAACATGAAAAAAAAAACAGTGTCAGTGTCTCTTTCACTTAGAATTACAACTTAATTTTCTACTATAAGGTCATGTGTCCACCAAAGCATTTTTAGCCAGATGAAAACACTAAGCGCTCTGCTGAAAATGCATATATGTGAGCGCTTCGGCTGCACAGAGTTTTTTTTCAGTTGAGACTTACTATGATATGGAATATCTGCGGAAGTGTTACTAGCATCTCATTTCACATATAGTTTGTTTCTGTACTGTTTCTATATAAAAATGTCGATACAATGTAAAGTATTTGCTCTTGTTTTAAATTGCTTTGCTCCGTTTTTATGCTTGTTGTTGTCATCTGTTGACATTGTACAAGCAGAATGTGGCGGTTGGTCAGTGTTGTATTTGTCCCGCCCCTCTTCCATTGTGATTGGATGGCTGGGTAAAAAGTGACAGCGATGAGCATTTTACCCAAAGTTGAACATTCTTCAACTCTCGGCGACCGCTAAAAAACAGCGTGAAATAGACGCTCTTTACGCTTCTGGAATTTTAAAAAAGTGGCACTCCCATTGAAAACAATTGGAAAAATACGCTAGCCTCAGAAAAAGCGCTTTGGGGCTCTCTGGTGTATCCATGTTTTCACTCATGGTGGTCTGACCTTGACAGACTGAACAGAAGAAATAAACCGGAGAAGATTTCCACATCGAAGAAGGTGGAGCTTCCAAACACCCCTACCCGTTACATAATCACCACAGATTAATGGTAGTTCGAAGGTGTTTTCCAGCAAGACTGAACTTTTTTGGAAAGTTTGAAAATGAACTAAAATGAACTATTTATATTCAACCACTATTCAAAAACCTGTATCTCTGTTTCCACAGGGGAAGGTGGAGGTTGAGGCTGGAAAGGAAGGGATGAAGTTTGAAGCTGGTGCCTTCTCGTATTATGGAGTGCTGGCTCTAACATCCTCACCAGGTCTGAACAATGGATAGTCTCACTTATTGCACATACCTCTTTAGATGTCAGGATTTTGATGAAAATGTATGATCTTTGGTCATGAAAGAAAGAGAAGTTTTTACACACTTTCGTATGGCTGATATCTTTATTTCATATAACTCTTTCTACCAAATCATGCATGAAGTTCTTTTCTATCAGATTTATTATTGGATTTCTTTGAGCATGAGGAATACATGCTCCTGACTCTCTTTAATCAATCAAATTATGCAAATGATTACTCACTTGATTCTTGATGGAATTCTGTGTAAATCATGTTTTCCTCCCCATGATTTCCTTCTGTCTTTCCCTCGTTCTCTCGTTTCTTTCTCCTGCTCTCCAGTTCCTCTCTCCTTGTCTCGAACCTTCGTGGTGAGCAGGGCAGAATCGCTAGCAGGATCTCCAGGTACCACATTAGTTTCTTCACCGTTTTACTCCTTCCTCTGAATCATCTTTTTCACATCAGAATATTTGAATGGTGCGTCATGAGTTTTCACTGTTCAAGGTCCTCATTATCTTTTACAGAGAAGGTGAATGTTAATGGTCTGATAATGATAATGTAGGCCAATAAGCAAATGACTCATAAAATTTTATACAAGCATTCACCTTCCGATGGTGTCTGTTCTGTTGTTTTGCTCTTTAGTTTTCAGATTTGTTGTTTCCTTTATTTTATTCATCCAAAAGATCAATTGAGAGAAATTTCTTTGCAAAATTGCAAATATCAAAACTGTTTTACAAATAGCTTTCATTGACTTTATCCATATACACTACCATTTAAAGGTTTAGGGTCAGTAAGATTTTTAAAGGAATTAATACTTGTATTCAGCAAAGATGCATTAAATTAATCAAAAGTGACAGTAAAGACATTTTGAATGTTACAAAAGATTTCTGTCTTTAAAAAATGCTGTTCTTTTGAATTTTCTATTAATCAAAGTATTCTGAAAAAAAGTATCATGGTTTCCACGGAAATTTTAAGCAGCTCAACTGTTTTCAACATTAATAATAATAATAATAATTTTTATTTTTGAACACCAAATCAGCCTATTAGAAGTATTTCTGAAGGATCATGTGACACTGAAGACTGGAGTAATGGCTGCTCAAAATTCAGCTTTACCATCAGGAATAATTTACATTTTAAAATATATTAAAATAGAAAGCATAATATTTCACAATATCACTATTTTACTGCTTTTTTTTAATGAAATAAATGCAGCCTTTGTGAGTAAAATCTTTCCAACCCCAAACTTTTGAATGGTAGTGTTCATGCATCTATTTATGTAATTTCTTCACTCATTTTCATATTTAATATATTTTTCTTAATTTGAAAAAATCCACACGGTTAGACATCTGACCCTGGGATTATATACATTCCAGTGTAATGACTGTTGTACTGCTTCCCCACAGACACCCTTTGAACTTTTTCTTTAAGAAGTGGAGAACCTAATCTTATTTTGATTAAAAACTCTTCATTACGTGTGAGTTAAGCAGATGTTCTAATCTTAATTATGTCACTTTCTGACAAAGTTTAAAAATGTGCAAACATGCAGTGTATTATATCCATTGTTTTATCAGCAGAACAAAAGTTAGTGACAAAAGACTGCTAGAAGCTATGGGCTTATGTTTGTTGTGCTTTATTTAAGTGGATTTATTAGGCTATATAAGCAAATCCTCACTGGGTTTCTAGCAGAGGAAGATCAAATGGCTGCTACATTGCAAATATGGATTGTAAATAAATGAAGCTCAGCTTTTGTGTGTAAACATACAAAAGCATTCCACAGCACGGTTCATGAGAAGATACAGGGCATCCAAAATGAACGGAACATCAGACAAGCATCTTTTGTTTGGTTTGTTTACATCACAGCAGCTGACCACTGACCTGCATGTCACCCTTTATTTGCTATACAGAAAATAAGTCACCTCCACGACCGTTCGGACTCAACCACTCAGACTCCCTGAACAGGAGTGACCGGATGGAGGCGGTCACTCCCACATTGGGCAGCAGCAACAACCAGCTCAACTCCTTCCTGCAGGTCTATGTGCCGGACTATTCTGTGAGAGCTGCCTCTGACCTGCTTTACATCAAGGTTTGAATGCTGCTGAGAATTTATATGGCTCTTCTGAACTCAAACTAGTTTATCTGGAATGCATAGAATTGCTTGAAGTTCCTCAAGCCTTCTAGAACCTCAACTGAAGTTTTGGACACTTTGTGCCTTGTAAATTGTCTGACCACAGTTGTGTATTATTATGCCTAAAACTGATAGTCGTATTATATTTTTTATATTTAGCAGAAGCTTGTATCCAAAGTACGGAGAGAATTAGGGCCAGGCAATAATAAAAATAACACCATCTCGAGATTAAAGTCATTATAATGCGAGATTAAACTCGTTAAATTTCAAGAAAAAAAAAAGTCGAAATGCGTTGAGAATAAAATCATTAAATTTTGATAATAAAGTCGTGTTTCGAGAAAAAACTTGTTAAATTTTGAGAAAAAAAGCCGAAATAAAATGTCGACAATAAACTCTAATTTTTGAGAATAAAGTCGTTGTGTTTAGTGAAAAAACTTGTTAAATTTCAAGAAAAAAGTCAAAATAAAATGTCGAGAATAAACACGCATTCGATCAGTCATATTTATTGCATACTGATCGTAGAGGACATGACAGAGTTAGATCACTTAGTCAGACTAGGCCTATATTTTAGACTTTCTTTCAATAACAAAGAAATACAGCTTTAGCTAATTATAACTGAATAATAAGTAGCATACAAACTTTAAAAAGAATTTTCAAGCGGCTGGGTCTTTTTAGAAGAAAAAAACAGTACAGTTTGCACGATGTAGGGCTACTCAAGAAAACTGGACATTCTAAAATGCTTAATGTGAAAAACGCTTATTATTAAAAGATCAAATTCTATACACACCTTATTAATAAACCATATTATGTGCAGATAAGCATAATGATTTCACCCTGGGCTGGACAAGCATGTATAGACATTTATCTTTCTGTGTAGGCTATTTAATAGTCTGCTTATGTAGAGAGAGTCTGTGTTATGTAGGCGTCTGGTGTGCGGCATATGGTGCTTCATCCATAGCGCGCGCACAGAGAGCGCACGAATAGGCCTACTCTTCTTGCGCTTGAACGAACGAATACACAGAAAAGTAATGCAAATTTGGAATCGAGAATCGTTATTGAAAGAAAGCCTAAAATATAGCTTGACTAAGTGATCTAACTCTGTCATGTCCTCCATCAGCAATGAACACTGATCAAATGCGTGTTTATTCTGAAAAAAACGAGTTTTTTCCGAAACACAACTTTATTTTCAAAATTTAATGAGTTTATTCTCGACATTGTATTTCGACATTTTTTCTAGAAATTTAACAAGTTTAATCTCGCATTATAATACTTTATTTTTTTATTATTACTTGGCCCTAATCCTCTTCCATACCAAAGCCAGGGCCGCTTGTACATCAGTCCAGTGGTACTTTTGTTGTTTAATGCAGAGGATTTCAAACTTTTTGAATCCAATGACCCCCAAATATTATGATCCCACTTCCTGAAATATAAAGACAACTATATTTTCTTGTATAAAGACTCATTTATACTGTCAAAAATATTAAGTGTGATATTACAAATTTCTAAAATTATGCAATTGCCATTACACTAGAGCAGGGGTTCTCAAACCACATCAAAAAAAAAAAAAAAAAAAAAAAAATTTTTACTTGGTATCAAGTTGACAGTTTACCATTTTTTTTCTATTAGAGTCTATAATGTTAAAATAATGTTACATCTTACAATGTTATAATATAAAGATAAACAAAGTGCCTGAATTGACATTTATTTATATACACTTTTTCTTTTTTCTTTTTTTGCAATAAATATCCATCCAAAACAGTTTTACAGCTTGAGCAAGCTAAACACAATGAGGAGAAACTCCCCACTGAAAGATTTCTGAGCGTATTTCACAAAGAATGATAAAACATGAGAGAATAAGCAGGTTTCGTTTTTATTTTTTACTGTTAAAAACTAGAACTGTCAATAGAATCAAATAATTTAATTAAAATAAACCAATCAAAACTAAAAAGATGAATCTGATGATTTCCGTCTTTAGAAAGCTGAAACAAACAATAACAAAATTAAATTTGGCAGATGTGTTAAAAACTGTTACACATATTTTATTTTTTTGCAAAAACATCTAAAAATCTGAATTTAAAAATCTCAGTTTTAATTTGCATGCCACTTCTATTCAAAGCAACTTATGAAAAAAAATACAACCACATGTTAATAATTATAGATATTAGCAGTGCTGCATCACAAAATGTCCAAAATAGACCAGAATAATTATAGCTCATTAATTCTTGTTCCCCCTCTGTTAGGTGACCCGCCAGCAATATCAGAACGCCCTGATGGCATCTCGCATGGACAAGACGCCTCAGTCCACGGACAGCGAGTTCACCAAGATCGAGCTGACCTTCACCGAGCATCAGGATGGACCACTGGACGAGTCGGCCACTCTTTTGACCACTAACGCACATAAACCCAACCACACTGCCCACAACGACGGGGCTATTTAACCACCCTCAGCGGAGAGAGATGGCGTGAGAGCGCTCGGCTCCATTAGCCTTTCCCGAGAGGCCTTCT
Source organism: Hypophthalmichthys nobilis (assembly GCA_037950665.1). Taxonomy (NCBI): domain Eukaryota; kingdom Metazoa; phylum Chordata; class Actinopteri; order Cypriniformes; family Xenocyprididae; genus Hypophthalmichthys; species Hypophthalmichthys nobilis. Next base: position 18,304,482 of record CM075477.1, on the reverse strand, counting down.
CCTACACTGGGCAGCTTCAATTTGACATAACGAGTCCTCTCATCACGGTCGATTTCAAAGGGGAACATACGCAAAGACTACAATGTGAAGGGCCGCATATCCCACACAATGCATGCACTAATGACCTTAACATCTTTTGTAGGCAGCGGATCAGTCAGGGACCACAAAATCATTCTCACTTGAGGACAAACACACTTGAAATACACACTTTCACTTAGAAGGAGCAAGGTGACGACCCACACCACACCTCGACCAGACACGATACTAGAAGGACAAAGAAATAATGGTGCCTTTAGACAGCGCTCAGTTACTGTCAACAAAGGAGGTCTAGAGGCCCCCGAGGGCCCGGGCAACACGGAGCTCTCCCAAATCTTCCATTCGACCCAGGAAGCCTGAGCAGATGCAGCCACAGATGAGATATCAGCGACCAGGAGGTTTGGAAACACTCAACGGAGATCAATGACACTAAGCCTTTCGAAAAAAAACAGGATGCATCTCGGTCTGTCAGCAGAACTGAGACGCCTCATGACCAAAGACATTTGGCAAGGACAGCAAATAACATGCAGAATAACTGTGGGTCCTTCAAGAGAATTTGTTACAAAATGGCAGCCTCGGATACGACACGCATTAGCAGGCAAAACAGCGTTTGCCTGGACTGTGCCAAATAACACCAACGATTTCAGTGATTTCTTCTGCCCAGGTTAATCCACGTCACGTGCATATGTGCTACGTACAGCATTCGCAGTACAAAGAAATCAGATGTGTTTACATATGAGGGCCTTTTTCATCTATATATACAGTATATATATATATATATATATATATATAGAGTGAGAGAGAGAGAGATTTTTTTTTACGTCAATCCTGATTGCGCTGAGGTACAGCGTCACCTATTTTAAGGTGAATAGAGTATACGTCTCATGACTGGTTCCATTTTTATGTACGTCGGACCACTCTTTATTAACGATACGTTTTTGATTTTCAGTGCTTTTGTTGTAATCATGTAACTCTTCATTTTTAAAAGAAACATTTTGTACGTCACAACTACCTTTCTTCAGAAAAACACGTAAAGGACTATTTCAGGAACTTACACTGTAACTTATATCTCATCTTCAGATTCCATATTTGATCTTTTATCTTACTTTTATTATTTTTAGAAAAAAAGCTATTCATGTAGGACTCAATGCCATGGGATTGTAAAAGAGGTACTTGTAATGATTTATCGATTTTAAAACAGATGAAAAAGGAAAATAATTCAGCATTAACGTATTTATTTTGGTTTTATTATGACAAGATAACACTAACGCTCTTGACACAAAGGGGAACAATTCTCTGGCTGATGTTTTTATCCGCTGATTGTTTTTTTTTTTTAATCAGAACCTCCCGAGACGCTTCTGTCAGAAGTGTAAAGCCGCTGGATATCAGGACATTTACGTCTTAAGTGTTTTATGTAGCAACCTCTCAGTGCAATAGTGCAACAGCTATGCAGGGACAATCATGACCAATTAATGAGCTTACTGGTAGGACAAAATAACTGAACGTAAACTAGCAGAATTTAATAAGAGGCTGAGAGGCAGAATAAGTGTTAGATTAACATACAGTAACTACTTTTAAGGGGCTTGAGATGTGAAATAGTGATTGTTGAACACTAGCAAAGGCTTCATTCCTGTTCTTCTGTTACATTGACTGCTTATTCCAGTTTGTTCACACTGTGTTAACGAGGAACGCCCTTTCATTGATGTCCTACAGGTCAGATCAGTGTTTTTACATTTGATCGCCTGCATTAGAAAAGAGGAAATGTCTTCAAAAAATGTGGTGCTCTAACATGCGGTTTGAGTTTGTCATACACTGCTGCTATTTTGAATCTTGAATGTGTATAGAGATACTGTACAGTCATAAATCAGAGAGTACTATTGTATGCTTACATAATATAAACCAGACAATGCTATATCAGATTTAAATATACATATTATATATATATATATAATGCAGATGGAAATTGCTATAATAAAACTGTTTGACAACTTTATGACTGCCTGCATTTGTATTTGGTTATTTAATTATTTTAATGTTTTTAAGATTGGTCAGATGGTGGCAGATGAAACTGATTAATGTGTATAATATAATGCAATTTAATGATAGCGAATAAAACAGCAGCAAAATTGCTGCAAATTAACTTTTTACACAATACGTACTCTGAATAATGTTGTCTAAAATATTTTAAAATCGAAAATTGGTAGATTTATTTGACATGAATGTTAATCAGCCAAGCAGACTCAGTTGTCGGCCCTTATATTATGATGCGCGTCAAGTTGACCCTTTTTGATTTCTGAGGTGTCTGGTTAACCTGTTTTTCTTGAAATTTTGTTCCAAAACCACTGCAAAACAAAAAATCGACATTGATGTGCGTACATAATTTCCATTACTATTATGGGGTCTCATTTTTATATGTTGGTTGTTGTAGAAATTACGATCATTTCTTAAATTTGCGTACGTGTGATTCAGAGAACGAACGTAAGCTACGCACAATAAACCTGCGTACGCCTCTCTTTCCAGATGTGAAATCTATATAAATCGCAAATGATTTTGAAACTGTACGCAGATGAATGGTTCCAGATCTCCGCCTTGTAATCGCCGCATAATTAATATCATTAACATAAAAGAGTACTAGTCAACGTCGAAATCCTTTGAGAATGACGAGCGGCAAGAATTAGATTTAAAAAAAAAAAAAAAAAAAAAATAATTAGATTTTAAAATACCTGCAGTACACCGGCTCTCTGACATAACCCTTACGAAAATCAACCATGGTTTTGTCATAATAAAACTGTTTTTGTTTGTTTGTTTGTTTGTTTTTGGCGTATTGACTACCATTTGTACAACCACAACAAAACCATATGGTTTTTGTAGCAAAACCATGGTTAGTTCGTGGTTACCATGGAATAACCACAAGAACCATGTTTTGGTTTCATTCGAAGTGAAACCATGGTTATTTTTCGTAAGAGAAGGAAAAACGCGTATATCTGCTTAGACCCTGACGTTTTTACAAATCTAAACTTTGGCGTGGATTTTAGTGTACGCACACATAAATGAAGCCCATGATGTTTGTGGGTCAGTCTGAAATTAATTATTGATGGTTAAAGGCAGTTCCACAAGTTTTAAATAAAAACATTTGATTTATTTTGGTTTATCAGTTTCTCAAATACCCTGACTCGAGGCCGAGAGAATTTACAAAAACGCATTTGGCACATACTTTTATCCAAAGAAACCTACACCGCATTGCTGGCGTACATTTTTATTACCGTAAAATTGTCATTTTTTACGACCATAAAAACACCCAGTAGTACCCAGCTTTTGAACATAATATAGGGGTTAGTGAGGACAAATTTTCCATGTTTTTTGAAGGTGTAAAATACAGAATGACCACCAGAGGGTGCTGCATGACAGGAACTTTATTCTCTTCATATACAACAAGCCACAGCACTGAAAACCAATTGTGTGTAGCAAACAACGCAAAACATAAAAATTAAAATATTTAATGACATCTGAGTTTAAAGCCATCTAATTTATTTCTACATTTAAACAACAGTAAGATCTAATCCTCCCAAACCGTCTGTCATAACCGTTCGCTTTACAGTAAAGAATGACAAACTAAACAAACAAACAAAAAAGAAATCCTGTAAAAACATGATGACACAATAGTAAAAGAAAACTATTTTAAAAATAGGGATACACCAGCCTTGGGCACAAACAAATCAAGAAATTTGAAACAACAAAAGGTACAGATGAATCAAAAATACCATCCCCACTATACAGCAGATTTAACCTGAATAGAAAAGCCTAAAAATAAACATAGAGGGGTGTTTTATTAGGTCAAAGCAAACTCAAATATATCACCATTACACAATACAGTCACCAAACCAATAACAGCATCTGTGAATTTAAATGAAGGACACTGATAACAGTCTTTGGTTAGGAAATCAAATATACATTGGCAAGATGGCCCAAAATTCAGCACAAATTCAACAATACTGTTCAAAATAAACCAATACAGTTGTAAATACAGGAGTGCACATGGTATGGTATTCCAAACCAACACGGACCCATCATAAATTCCCTTTTTGATTTAAAACAATAACAAAAGATATGATATGATGATGAAAAACAAAGTTTCAGGATCTGGACTGTTACTGTATGGGTTAGAAATGTTCATAATGTGAGAACGTGATTCATGAATGATCTTCCTTTTGGTCCAATGTCACCCACGAGGATTTGTGCCATGCATTCAGACCAGCTCGCCATCTTAAATCATTGCCAACTGCCAAAAGCTAACCGTTACACTAATATCAAACAAAATGATTTGTTTAATATATCTGGTTGAATTAACTGTAGATCAGTGGATATAAAAATAGCAAATAACGAATCTAAGCTCTAGATTCAAGGTTAAATGTTAACACAGTGATCATGGCGAGCGCATTAGACATTTCAGTGTTGTCTTCCAAACGGCTATTACACTTCAGTTCCTAGTAACCTGAAACCCTGTATCTCACTCTGCATAAAATGGCAACAGTTGCATGTGTTCCATTTTTCACCTAATATGACAGCAATTTGCATACTACCACTTTTGAAACGAAGATAGCGATGTTACAGGCAGTCAGACAGGTACTGAGCAAGCTGCATCGTTGGTGTGACATTTCCCAGCATGCTATATGGCTCATATCCAAAGTTTGAAGGCAGTCTACAACACATCATGGAGCCAAAAATGAGTATTCATGCTATTTTCTCAAGCTTAAGTCAGTGACGTACCTTGTAATTGTTATATGTTCCCTCAATATCATGCAAAAATATAATTGAAACTGATTCTGTAATTCAGTTTAAAGAGGGATCCGTTCTCCCTGTTATCATTTTCATTTTTTTCAATGCATTTTAAAGTGAGGCCCTCTGTAATCCTCATTCAAAAATAAGAAGCTAGAACTATCAAAACCCAGTTTTAGCTTCAGACTCTCATCAGACCTTAAACTCTAAATGTAACACGCGTCGCAAGAAATAATCATCCTCTCTTATATCTATACAAAATATATGGCTGAGTGTGAATGCAATGATCATACTCATTTAAACCGTAGACGCATCTCCAAGTAATGCCACAGGCTTATTCTTCCTCCTCCTCTTCCTCCTCCTCCTCATCATCATCCTCATCGTGACAGTGTGTGATCTCCTGCGGCGTCTGAGGGAAGAGGTGTGGAGGGTTGATCTCACTTATGGAACGGGTCAGCTGGTGTCTCTTGCACTCGCGGTCTCTGAAATCGATGGAGTGGCGGTTGCGCGTGGCCATGGGCGACTCTGTGTCGTTAATGTCCACATGAGCGTGCTCCACGGTGGACTCGTGAGGCATCTGAATGTTAACCACAGACCAAAAACAAAAAGTTTACTAAAGGTTCCCTGATTTTTATGACCAATATATCAACTGTATACTTTTTGTTGAACTTACCAGGACGTGGGCGGCTCTGAACAGGTAGCTGAAGGGGTAGTACAGGAGATTGATAAAGGATGCAGCGTACAGGTCAGCGTAACGCATCACTTGAGATGCAAACAGAGTCTGACGAGAGCCACTGCGGAACAGACTTCCCATCATCCCATAGCACATGTCCATGTCATGGGTCACTTTCTGAGAAATTCAGAAATACAGAAACAGAATGATACTGAGTTTAATTTAAGTGATGGGAATTATTCTTCTCTGAAACTTACAAAATAAAAAAGTTTTGTATCAGTAAGACTTTTTATTTTCTATGAAAGATTAATACTTTTATTTAGCAAGGATGCATTAAATTCATCATTTTTTAATCAGATAAAAAAAAAATACATTTTATTACACTTTCTGCTTAATATAAAAATATGATTAGTGTTATTAAAATCTAAATCTGGCATCCAAAAAAAAAAAAAAAATTCCATCAAAATAAATATTTTTGTCAAAAATATTATTTTACTCTTAGATGCGCTCCATTTGTTTACTACTCATACTTGCTCTATAAAGTATTTTAAGCTTAATGTGTCTTTCATGCACCTTTTTAAAAATTGATGCTTTGGGAGAACTTTCATGCAATTTTTTGTCATATTTTAAATGTGGAAAGACCTGAACATTTTTTTTTTTCATGGAAATGGATTTTTCACTATAGTAACGTGATGTCACTGATAGGATTTACAGTGCACAGTGTACTGCTTCCATTTGTATAAAGAAATATACCTTAATCCTCCTCTGAAGAGAGCTGATATCAGGTCTCTCATTGCTGCTACTGTCCAAATGCCTGTGAACAAAAGAAAGAAAGGATGGAGAAAAATGCCAGGGGAAACAGAGAGATGTAGGGTGAGAACGGTGTCAAAGGAGTTAAATGTAATAGAAGCCATGTCAGTCTTTAAATAGAAAGGAATGCGCACCCCTTTATCTGCATGTCAAATGGCTGCAGACAGCAGGGAGGGAGCGTCGTGTCCTGCTCTGGGTACACGAGTGTATGAATGCCCGCACGCACGAGCACTGGATGGTGGCAGTTTGAACATCTGAGCAAGAGTTCATGGATGATACTTACTTGTAGAGCTCTGCCAGGAAAATGTCCAGACTCTGTAGTTCCTCAAACAGTGCTGCAAAAAAAAAAAAAAAAAAAAAAAAAAAGAGAACTCAGTGAACTATGTACATCTGCTCCATGGACGTCAAGTTCTGTGTCTGCAGGCTACACGGACCTGTGTTATTTTAGTATCATTGAGATACTATTTCCGTTATCAAATTAATATTATTTTAAGCAGGCAGCTAAAGATGAAGAGGAAAACTTGAGCACCCACCCAATTATTATTATTTTATTTTATTTTACAGAACAACCATAAAATTACAATACTAACATTTATGGTTGTCTTCATTTCTTTGCTTTTAAATGTTAAACCACTGAGCTTTTATTTAGGTGGGAAACCGCAGGGTGACCTTAACGCTTCTCTTTGTTGACAACAACAGATTTACTAGCGATTTTTATTACAAATTTGGGAAGATGGTTGCCGCATGTTGAGTTCCCAAATACACATTATAAGCAACTCAAACACACAGCACTTGCAGAGAAGCATTTATTGTGAACTGAAACTTAACACAGTGCTGTGCTTTGGCTTTACTCGGAAACATGCAGCACATTAGACAAAAAAATTACATCACAACCATAGTGATTTGATGATCGCACATCAAAGTCATTTCACATTCTCATGCGTTGCCGTCCCATGCATTGTCAACACGCATAAAAAGGTTACCGGGCAATTGGCGAGTAACACAGTTTCTATGCCGATTTTACTCGTATTTGGTGAATCGAAACATGCTTAGGGTGTTCCGCAGATGCCGCCACTGTCAGAAGCAGACCATGCATGAAATAAATGTATTAGAAAAAGTAAATTTTTCCAGTTTATTTAGTAATTGATTAAGGCCATTTCGAGATTTCAATCACAATACAGTAACCAACCCTCCCGGAAATATGTACAATTTTTATAAATGTATATGTATAAGAATTTATAAATACGGAAAAATCACATACCAGTTAAAGGTTATTTTTAGTTAAAATTTTAGTAATTTTGCATTTTTATTTTTATTTGTTATTGTTTTTTTTAAAAAAATATGTCTATATAGTTTTTATACATTTTTATTTCAGTTTTAGTTATTTTAGTACATCAAGTTAAACAAAATGAAAATGTTGCTTTTGCAAATAGCTACAATTTAAAAAAAAAAAAATCATCTTATTTTATTTCAGATAACATTTCTTTTTTTTCCCCCAAGTAGTAACAATTTTTTAAATGATTTTAGTTTTTGTTAACTATAATAACCATGGCGCGGACTCACTGCTCTTGTCGGTCCACACGTGCAGCTCCTGAGCCAGCTCAGGAATGACCAGGAACGTTCTCCAGCCCTGCCGCTTCTTAGACTTCAGGATGTCTCCAAAGATGTGGTCACCGATGTACAGGATTTCCTTTCCTTTTGCTCCCAATAAATCGCAAACTATATCTGAGGAACCTGAGGAGAAAAAAAAAAACAAAAGCCAAATTTAATCAGGTAGTTCAGACAAGAATTATTAAATAAATATGAAAAATGACATGAATTTTTATCTTACCACCAGAATACACTATGCCATGTTGCAAGGGACCAGTGTATGTCCCGATCTTCAGTCTCCCAGTGGTCTACAGAACAGAAAAATGGCTGAATCAATCACATGAAGCAGTCTATCACAGGAAGCTACTCAAGTCTAGCAGAGCTTACCGTGTCCACCTGTCTGAGCACTGTGCCCTCCCCAAAAAACACTGGCTTCCTGGCATCCACCAGAATAAGGTCAAAGTAGGACTGCCAGGGCTGGTGGGGTGTACCTGACTGTAATAAAGAAATAATAGATTCAATCTGTCACTGTCTTTGTGTATGCAATAAAAATGCAATAAAATGAGTTCTTATGGTCCCTGATACTCCTTGTCTTTCTGTTCATATTCCCTTTCCCAATACTTGTTAATAGCATATTTTTAATGAAAAACCTGATGGTGTTACAGACACATCATAACCGGCGAATTCATCCTCCGGGGGTTCCTCTACACAACGCAGCTTGCTACACAAATTATATGTGAAATGTGTACTGTTCTTTATCACTGGACATTTTCAATGGAGATCTGAGACAAATAGAAACAACAAAGTACCAATGCTATGCTAGTGTACCTATATGAGAAATAAAAACAACACTTACTTTTGGACCATGTGGAAAATCAAACAAGTATGTCATGATTTTCTGAAAAATAAAAGGAGAGGATATTACAGCTTATATATGATTTCTAATGAAAATCCAACATGTTTTGTCAGATCTTAAATTATAAATGTCAGATGGTTGTTTAGGGACTCTTGGTCTGTGGCGTCACATCTAGAATAACTCACATCTGTGTACTTGTAGTCACTGTTGGTAACAAGGAACACTTTGGAAACTTCATTCATTCGGCTTAGAAGCAATGGCAATTTGGCCTAGAGGACACAAAATATATGAAAACAAAAAAAATTATTACATCTGTAAACTATAATTAATTTTTAATAAACATACAAACTGACATAACAAAAATTGCTGGTCTGCAAGAGGACTTACATCTTTTACCACATATTTCTCCAGGTTTTCAACCGTTTTCTCCTTTAGGGAGCCCTGAAATATCACAGAGAAGTGGTTATACAAAGTATGAAATTTATATTGAGTTCAGAAAGGGGGTTTCTTTCAAATAAATGAATCCTTTGACACCTAAAAGTAGCCTTTACCTTGAAATGGACCCAATCCACAGCATCTCTGACATCCTGAAACATGCTCTTGAAGGACATGAAAAGATCTCCATCTTTAAAGCCCATCTCACAACTGTGGAGGCAAAAATTATAAGTAGGACATATAAAATGGCAATTCAAATAATCTACTGCATGCTTATGCCAGAGTAGCAACAAAAATGTTAAAATGAGGGCACAAAAACAAACCTTGTATATCTGGAGCAACTAGTGAAGAAGTCAACCAGGCAGGCAAAGAGGTATGTCTCTAATAACGCAGAAAAACAAATGATGTTAACTTAGACATAGATTATAGATTCTGTATATTCTTTTGTTTTTTGATATTAGCTGATACAAGATTTTGACCTGGGAGGTTGAAGAGTGTGTTGAGGATGTAGAATCGCTCGGTATCTCCACGCTGAATGAACTTGTTTGGGTACAGCTCTCGTATCTCTGGTCTTAAACAAAAAATGACAAATACACAGATTATTACACACACACATTAAAAACAATCAAAAAACAAAACAAAAAAACAAATACACAAAATACACACATTTGCTGGAGGTGTAACCAAGAAAAGTCTACATGAAATCACAAGTGACACTATTAACTTTCTTAATGTTAATAATGTGTGCTTTCTCCACATTTCTTGTCTTATTGGGAATGATGCACCAGTGCATGTTCTTACAAATAAAAAAATAAATCCTAAAAATTAAGCTTTTACTGATCTGTAGATGAATAAACACACAAAAAGGGAGTCCCACGCTTCACTAACCAGGTCATCAGTAGCTCTTTAATTCTGAGTGCTGACTCACCCACGCAGGAAGTTAAAACCATGAGCGCACACAAGGATGTTTCCATATGCATCTACTTTCAGCAGGTTTCCATACGTTGTATCAAACACCAAGCCTCTGAAAGATGCAGAGAATGTGTATGAATCAAAACATGCAGTGAAAATGCAGAAATGTAGCATGTTGGAATAGAAACTGTCAAATCACCTTGTGGGAAATGCAGGGTCATAGACAAAGTTTAGCAGCTCTTGTGGGTAACCAATGGAAACCAGTCGCTCCACAGTCAGATCAAAGCCAAGAGATTCATACTCTGGAGACTTATACACTATTAAGAGAGGAGAGAACAGAGACAAGGCTATCTGATAAAGCCCAATATAACACATGAATGAGGTGAAAACAGAGATGACTAATTTTATCATATACACTCCTGTTCAAAAATGTGGTCAGTAAGATTTTTAACGTTTTTAAAAACGTTTTTTGTGCTCATATAGGCTGCATTAATTGATCAAAAATACAGTACAAACAGTAATATTGTGAAATATTATTACAATTTATTATAATATTTTAAAATGTCATTTTGCCATTACCTGTGCATGGCAAATTCTTATTATTACCTGTGATTTCTTATTATCGATGTTATTATCAATGTTGAAAACAGCTGTGCAGCTTAATATTTGTGTGGAAACCCTGATATATTTTTCAGGATTATTTCAGGAACAGAAAATTGAAATTTTTTGTATAATAAATGTCTTTACTGTCACTTTAATGCATCTTTTCTGGACAAAATTATTATTTTTTTCCAAAAATAAAATCACACTGACCACAAACGTTTGGACGTAGTGTATATATCAAAAATAACTGACAAATGGTATAATTGTTGCCAAATGCTCCATTTTCTTCCCTTGCTGGTAAAAATACTAGACACTGCTAGAAGCCATTTATAATTTCCATGCCAAAATAAACTTAATTATGTGGAAAATATTACAAAAAAAGATTATCATTGGCATTTCTATCAATCTCATGAAGGACAATTTTTTAAGTAAACTCTTGGTTGGGTTCATGGTTCCTCATTTCCTATATTAAACCAAGCCCCTTTTCACAGCATACAATTTTTCTATCTTCAGTTAAGATTAATCTAGAAATGGATTTGGCTATGTAAATGACATCAAGTTGACAAGAGGGATCCCACTTAAGGATCCCAATAATCCAGAGCTGAACTGCTTCATTTTCTGTTGAAACAAAATCATTTTAAGTGAACTTTTTTTTCAGGACCTGTATAGGCACCAGACAACTACAAGTCATTTATATTAATATGGGCCATTTTTCAAGAAACGCCTTAGCCAGATTAAAGGATTAGTTCACTTTAAAATGAAAATTACCCCAAGCTCACCCTCAAGCCATCCTAGGTGTATATGACTTTCTTCTTTCTGATGAACACAATCGGAGTTATATTATTAAATATCCTGATATCCATAACTTACGTTGCTTTTCTCGTAAGTTGAATACAGAAGGTGGTCTGGCGGAAGCTAGACATTTTACTTCATAACTTGTTAAGTATGGATATTTTTCTTACACAAACGCATCGCTTCGCTTCAGAAGGCCTTTATTAAACCCCCGATGGATAGATGTGGATGGATGCACTTTCTTGAGCTTCATACTTGTTGGCTCTGATCACTAACATCATAAAGTTTGGACGCATCAGGATATTTATTGATGTAACTCCAATTGTGTTCATCAAAATTAAGAAAGTCATATACACCTAGGATGGCTTTAGGGTGAGTAAAGCTTGGGTTAATTTTCATTTAAAAGTGAACTAATCCTTTAACATTTCCCAAAAGAGATGATAGACATCTGCTTGAAAGAGAGGAAGGAAATGTCAAAAAACGAGTCTGGTCATACTTT